>JARJDU010026699.1:0-18102 GCA_030264695.1 Lissagria laeviuscula | reverse complement strand
TTTGCATATTGAACCAATTTATTAGAACATGGACATAAATAGCTTAGATCATAATTTCCTTGCCATTCGCTTAAGCTTTTTTCTATGCTAATAGCCATCGAGTTGTCGTAAACCTATCAGTAATCTCCTATATAAGCACACTATCAGTTTCCTGCGGGGCAATCGAGAACGATTGCATCGTCATTGAGAGTAGGTACTAACCCAAACATAAGCTTGAGCTTGAAGCTTTTTTGTTCAATTAAGTACCGGATAATCGTTCGATCGTCTTTTCAAAGCAGTTTTTTGTTCGACGCGTTGGTGCTTGGGTTACTTCCTTGGGGAAATGTTCTCGGGATGATACCTAAAAATCGACTTGATTGATCGATGATGTTGTTATACCCCGATTGGAAGCGTTTTTGTGCGCGTTCGACAAGAGCAAATCGAAACATGTCGTTGAATTTGTTTGAATAATATATGTCGTCGTCGTGGTATCTTCCTGGATGTGAAATCCAGCCAAATAGAGCGAACGAGTGGTTGAGGAAAGAACGCGGAGAGCGTATTAGGGCGACTCTTCGATTACATCCTCATCAACCATTTGATTAATGGACTTATGCGGTGGGTTAATGTAGGACAGGAAAGCAATATTTAAGAATCGAATTGGGTTTGAATGCGATGATATGATGGCTGTCGGAAATGACGTGTTAGAAAGGAATAAAAATATGCTATAAAAACGTTGCGGGCTGAATTGAAGATGTCAATATCACAAGAATATAGTGGCATTGTGTCAAGTATAGTTGTTGTTGTTGTTGTTAGTATTGTTAGATAAATAAGACGTGACTGGGGTAATTGCTGGTTGTAATTGCGTAGAAACAAGAAATGTGATGCATTTCTTTGTTTATTATTAATCTGATAAAACGCATTGATATAATTTGAATTTGAATTCGTTGTTCTTTGTGTACATTTGTGTTTTTTGTGAAAATATTAAATATACAGCATGTTACCATTATTTTTCTAAAATTATTTTTATCAATATAAAATCAATTATTTTCTGGTTTATGGTTAGGTGAAGAGAAGAATTTTTGAAAATGGAGCAGCATTCGATTATTCAACATACACCAAGATTTAAAATGTTTTTTCTGAAATTACAATAGAAAACCAGTGTTTCTTTAGTTTACGCTGTTGTTGCGGCACCTATGCTCACTTAAACCTTATACACTTATGTTCAGGGGTGGAGCTAAAAGAGTTAAGCAAAGGAGGACATCTGCTTTCTGGTACAGCACATAGGAGGCACCAAATCAATGTTTCTAGAAGGCCGAGGGTTCTAGAAAATTTGAAGGAAATAGCAGTGGTGCCTTCTTGTGCATTGCTAATGTACATTTCTGGCGGGGAGAAGCGTTGAAACTGTTTGTTTTCCCTAGACACTGAAAACTTTAGCTACGCTCCTGCTCAGGTGAAGGCAGAATGTGTGCAATTTAATGTTGTTTTGTCGCGATTAGTTTGCCTGATAAGAACGCGTTACTGTTTCAATACTTCCACTATGTTGAAAATGCGTTTTAACTTCAAACAACACTTTGAATTCCGTATTAAGCTCAAACTTTCATTTCTGCATTATTTACATTGTTCGAACATTTTAATTTATTTAATTACTTCCTATACTTTTTACAACAAAATCATGAATAAAATTAGTTCATACATAAAATATGATTTACTTAAAGTTACCGAGTTACCTAACATTCAAGCTATCTATTAAATTAATATTTTAATAGCATAGGAATACATTCATTCAAGTCAGCTAGCTCGCCGGGCTATATAACATGGCAGGTTCCTAGTTCCAAAGTTTCCTCGTCTTAGACAAGACACAAATGCACGTAAATTAAGTCCTTGTCAGCGTTCATACCGAATGCGCCCGGCGCCTTCACAATGCACCTCAATAGTCACCTATGCAATAATCAACGTTTACAAGATCTTCGTCTCTTGTTGCATTCATGTTGCACAATGGCAGTCTCTTGCAATATGCACTCCCTATGAAGTTCTTACATTGCCTTAAATAACATTTACCGGTGGAACAACTATCATGCTCGCTGGTTATTTTCCTCTTTCGTGATAGCGGCGCGGCATAGCAGAGCGACGACAGCAAAAAGCAGAAAGCATAAATGTATATACTCCAGGTGGCTTTGAACTCTATATATATATATTATGAAATGCACTCAGTAGAGGGTGTATGTGTGTGTATGTGAGTATGAGCATAAATAGCTAAGGTTGATTTTGTGAAGGAGGATGTGAGAGGTGCGAGTGTAGATGGTTCAAGAGTGAGTAAATGCATATTAGTTAGAGTTTGAAATGGTAAAGTTGGTAGCAATGTCGGAATATACATTTACTACGTATTTATTGAAATTCTCTTTGATGTTGGAAAGCAACTGTGTCAGTGCTTTATTCAAAGCAAACATATTAAAATTATCCCAATAATAATATTAAAAAAAAAAAAAAACATTTATATGGATAATTTAAATTCAAGAAATTTTAAAGGTAAATTTAAAAAAAAATGCAACTAAATTTCAGAGCTTTACTACCCATCGCCAGAGAAAATGTTATTAGTGCTATTGCTGTTGTTCTTGCTAATGTAGCTAGTGCATAAAAGCATTTATTGAATAAACATAACTAACTGAAAACGCATACATAAAACAGGCAGCGTTAATACTTGTGCTGCTATATGCATAGATTTCCCGTCATAGTCGGTTTGCCTGGCGCCTTCACCATATCCCCGTTTCTCGGTATGCGCGACCCGTCGCTCGCAACTTATATAATAACGATAATCCTCATAAATTTGCTACGTGTTTATAATCTACGTCGTCGGCTAGGCTTAACTCTACTGCCGCCATCGGACGTGATTTATACAGGTTTTGAATGAGCATCATCTCCCGATTCACAGCCAAAGGACGAGTTCGACCGGAACCTGTGTACTCGCCGACAGGAAATGACAATGATGTATATCTTGGCGGCCCAAAACGCAACGAATGTAAGTAAAGACGTATGTATAACAAGATGAAATGGCAAGGAAGCTAACAGCAGCAGCGCAGCCTTCGCCGCACTGAAATCGCAAATCGCCGCCGTCTTCTGTATGCAAAACGCCATTCGATGCGGAATATAGCGGAATGCCAATCTGTGATAATATGGGTGCTGGCAACTTTAGTCTCGGGCGTAGGATTATCCACAAGCAAGAAGGGCAAGACTAACAGCAGCAGCAGTAGCAACATTTGCATTTATATCTAAGCCAAGAGACAAAAAGATGTTGGAAGCGAATGAAATGCTTGCTGCTTATATCATATAATAACGAACTTTGCTTAATGTAAATAATTTTCATTATAGAACGACCTATCAGAAATTTCAATTTTACTTAAGTATTTATTCTATTCTTTAACGAAAGAACTTTTGTTTTACACGCGATGTTTGATTATTCAGAGGTGAAAAGATTGTACTCCCCTGAGCTGCTGTTGCTTCTATTGCAGTCTTTGTACAGACATCGAACGATCTAGAAACAAATTGTGAATTGCGCAAAGTTATGTATTTCTCTCCATAGAACAAAAGGAGTTTCGCTTGCCAGGTTTGTCGTTCGAAAGTCGAACGCGTGCATTATAATAGCGCGGCATGGCGTGGCATTTCTGGAGTAAACCGCATCCAACATTTCCTTTCTGCTTTTCTCGACAAAGCCTTCTATCGCCTATATACTACTACACTATATATCTCTACACACGGTTATAAACATCTAGACAGATATTGTTTCAATAGAAATAGCTTCCAGTCAATGACATTCCTTTTCATCACTGAGAAAAATAAATGGTTGATTCAACCAATAAACTGTTGACTTAAGAGTTTCTGGTAGTTGTGTATCCACAACAAATTTCAAATATAAAATTGACATTCTCAGACTGTTGACTGAAGATGTTGAGGCAGTTGAATCAAAGCTATGGTCAGCGCTGTCGGTTCTGCTGGAAATAATTGGTAATGGCAGTAGGATGGTGTAGCAGGCTGTAGAGCTCGTGGGGATGGCGGCAACGGAACTTTTTGTGACTATAGCTTGCTGGACATGACGGCATGGGCATCTGGTACTGTTGGACTCGAAAGAGATGGCAGCAGGACACCTGGTGCTGGTTGTCGGAGATAGGCGCTATTGGGAATTAACTTCTCCCAGCGAGGTGGAGGACTTGCTCGTGTCGTATAGATGCTGTGGTGCGTCCGTAGCACCTCGTTTTAAAAAGCTATATACTACATATATTATATTTATAAAGATGGTTTACCTTTTAACGTCTCGATTAAAAATCCCATTTGTTCAGTAACATGTCGATTGTCAAGAGATGGTGCAGCGTTGCATCTTAAATCTAACACTGCTCGTTTGTTATTTCAACATTTAACTTACATTGAATGTGATTTCAACGCATTTATATAGTTAAATCAACCATTTTTAGTTTAACCAACGCAAACTTTTAAATTAAAATTGCACTTTAGATTAAAGCAACAAATAATGTGCTGATTCAATGTGTAGACTTTCAACAACCTCGGTAATGTAAATTTACCAGTTTTATTTTTCTCAGTGACATAAAAATATCAAAACCAATGGAATTAATTTTAATAACAAGAACAACCAACCATTGCAGAAAAGAAATTCAAATCATTTTCGTGTAACCTTTTCCGTGTTAGTAATGCGTCTGGTATCATACTCTACCAGTTTGGGGTGGTGGCCAAACGCGGCGGAAACAACTTCCGAATGGCGTGATCTTTATATTGCCTGTAGACACTTCTTCAATAATAGCTTTATTATACGCGGGCTTGGAAACGAACATTCGTTATCGTTAATAACGTCTGGTGCCTTCCACCCACCAAGTCTACCAAGTCTCTGTATAATATTCTCAGAAATATACCTTACTACTTCCACTACTAGTAGTAGTACAATTAGGGAGAGCTACTAGAAGTGCTAGTAAAGAGCCACGGACCTGTGTTTTGTTTCTTCTAGCAGTATGCTATTATTCCATGCTGTTTGAGTAATATCATCAGCATTAGCTGCGTCAACATTTAACGTACTACTACCACCATGGAATTTGTATTATTATAAGTTCCTTTGCTTACGGAAATATAACTGAGAAAATGAAAGAAGAAGAAGAAAGAGAGCGTGCGGAATTTAAAGCGATAGCGGTGAACTCATGTGGCATTTTAAATTGTTTCCGCGGATTTATATTGATGCCATATGAGCCGTATATACCGATTTATACCATCATATTATCTGTATTATCTGTCTGTCTTTATTGTGCCATTAATGTTTCGCATTAACTGTTGGCATTATGCCATAATTCATCATAACTCAGTGAAATGAAATATCCCACTGTGATGCAACACGCTTCAAATGTTAATTGATTTGCATTTGTATTTCTCATTTCTATAAATATTACTTTCATATCTCTAATTCCATTATTAGTTTACTTTAATGTGGACGCCACTGCCCACAATATAACACCTTTATATATATGCTGAGAATGTTACATAATAATGTGTTGTCTGGTATTTAGGTTTATTTCATTTTAATTTGTTGAATTATTCAAATAGTGCAGAAAAAAATCGGAAACTTTCGTCGTGATTATTGATAATTGTGCTTTTAGACATTGTTTGGCGCATATCTTGCGTATTGTTTAAATGATAAGAATGAAAAAAGTTTAGACACAAGGTTGATTAAATTTGCAAAGAAAAAATAGAAAAGAAGTAAGAATTTTTCAACGAACAGTACCGAATAAAATTGGGAACTTTAGTCTTGATTGCTGAAAATTGTGTTTTTTGCATTATTTGGCATATATTTCGGGTAATGTTTGAACGATGAAAATCAAAAGAATTCAAGTGTAAAGTAAATTAAAATTTTAATCAGAGAATATCCAAAATTGTTTGAAGTTCAGAGCGACAAAGCCTTCAAATTGTCCGATTGAACTATGGGTCGAAAAGAAATTGGGATTCTCAATTTTTATTTTAAAAAGTAATGTATTGGAACATATACTGGCGCATATCTCGGGTACCGTTTGAGCGATGAGAACAAAAAAAATAACAGATAAACAGTAAATTGAGTTTTCAATTGGAGTATATTTAAGTTTGTGTGAATTTCCGCGCGAAACTGGCCTCAAAAATTTGGGATCTAAAGCCCTGATTCTTGCAAAATTTAGTTTTCTTTTGTATTTTTTGGCGTATGTTACGGTTTCAACGATAGATATTAAAAAATACAGGCGCAAAGAAGATTAGACTTTTAATTAGGGAGTATCAAAAATTATATGAATTTCCGCATGAATAGTGCGGGATTAAATCAATCCTGATAGCTGTGGTTTTAATCATTTTTGCAATATTTTCGAAACTCTTATATCCTCTTGAAGTGTTGAATTATCAATGTTCAATTTCTATAAAAGATACTAAAGGTATTTCTTATATTGGGATTTACTGTTATACAGTGTGTTCAGTGAAGAAAAATGTTCGCGTAACTTCGAAAACTAAGACAACCCCATAAACGGTTCGCGTATTTAAATTTTGACTGAATTATAGATTAAGACAATATGTTTATTTCTCTATGTACAATTTTGTAAATTTGTCGTTTGATGATGAATATTAGCAGAACAAAACTCCGTCGCAAATTTTTAATTTTGTTTGCTCATCTCGAGGCTTCAGAGACTTTGTTACGTTGATTCTCTTCTCTGCAGATCCTTTTTTTTTTCTAATTTTAATTTTAAATAGGTTAACAGTGTCAATATATCTAAGTTTCTAAATTCTTAAGATATCGCAAAAATTGTGAATACGATTTTTAAAAGATCCTATATATTATTGTTAACATTCTTTGCTTTTCTTAACTTGTTTTCAAACTTTGAATTTTTTTCTGCGTTGAGGAATTAGTGCAAAACCCAAAACAATTAATTTATTACCGAATTTAAGCTTAATAAGGAATAAGGAAAAAATATGAGAACTTTCCAGATAACTTGATTCTTTTTCAACCTATAGTTTTCCATTATATTAACTTTAATTAAGAGATAACAATCTAAAATCTCATAACTAATCAATCAACCAATCAAATATTTATTTTTGGTCGAGAATTGGCCTCGTTTAATAAAGTAATTAGAATTATAAGCAAATGTAAGTAAGGTTTGCTTTCCTTGCGTTAATTTAAATGAAAAAGTTTATTAGTTTTGTTGTACCAGCGAGTAGTGAGTAGATCCGAACGGAATGAAGCCGAGCCGATGGCGACTTGAACTGAAGAAAAACATTCAGTTGCATATTGCACACGAGTACAATGCTTCCGGACGAATATAGATGTGCGGAAAACGACTTTTTCATTTAGCAATTTGCGTAAAAGTGCTTACTTTGCCTTTAACTTTTACCAGCTGCAAAAGTTTTCTGATGACACAGTCTCTGCGCTGATCCCAACCGCACAAATGTATAATCAAACCGAACGAAAATAAATATTTACCTACAACCCTGCTTTACGATCTCTGTGTTTGTTTAAACAGTTAAAGTTAAGGTGAAGGTTTATTTTAATTTGATTTATGAGGTGGGTTTGATGTCATAAACATTTATACAGAGTCGGAGTATAATTGTCTTTTAAAAATCTATTTTGGTCGAGGCAACTATAGGAATATTTATGCTGGAAGTATATTATGCTCTTTAGTCTTTTGAGTGGGTTGCTTCTTCGTCCTTTATGTGCGCCGTGTACCTTTATATGAGCCGTGCACGTCATAAAACGTCGTGTTGAACAATACGCTAGTTGTGTTTGCCACTATAAATGCGAAATGATATATACGCGGCCACATTTCGAAACGTCCTTTTGGCGTGGCGTCGATGGTATGCATGTAGGAACAAACCTGTATGCAAATACTCTGCCTTCCTGACATTAACTTGGTAGGAAAGGCAACAAAGACATAACGATTCTAACGTTCGCAACTTAACTTTATATTCTATTCTTGCTGCTTCTTCTGCGTCCTTCTCCTCTCTGCGATTGTTTTGAAATAGTGAAAACTGTGTGGTAATAGCTTGGATATGACATGCTTCAATTGTATATTTAAATTGTGTCTGAGAACGTTCCAATTTTATGTAAAATCCAAATATGCATGTCCCATGCATACGCAATAATTCTCAATAAAACAAAAGACTAGAAGTGTAAACATCCTTGAGCTAGGACAATAGAGTACTTGTACATATTAAATTTCTCTTGTTACATCTTGTTACATTTTCTTTAGAAGAATAAGTTTTTCTTTATGGAAAATTTTTGACAAACATATTACAATTTAATAAGAAAACCTTATTTGAAGAAGTTAAACGCGTCGACACCGCAAAGCTACAAGTCGTGGGTCGACATGCGGCATTGCATGATCGGATTTAATTGTTCCGGTCCGGTTCACTTCCAGTTTGACAGTAAGTCGCTGGTAGCGACAATGTATCGCGATGAGAAATCGTGCTGGAAACTTTTCTCGCCGCTCGCACGCCGAAAAACAACAAGTTCGTGCGTTTGTCGGTACGACGCCAATGGAAATTATCACCCGCATTGGTCGATATCAGAAGAAACTGAACCTGGGTCCATTAGCGCCGAATAAGTGTGCAAGTTTATTATAACTGTTGTTAGGCACGCGATTGCTATTAAATTATTAAATTACTTAAAAGTTTTGAAGTTGTTTCGTGGAAAAAAATAATCTGCGTAGTGTTAAAGTTGATGTTGTTAGGATTAATGTCAAGTAAAGTAATTAAATTGATTTTTGGGTGATTCAAGTTTTTCTCATTTTGTGGAAAACTAGGAGCTACGTACGTTGTGTCGATGAACCGAGACTCCCGGAAAATCAGAAAACTTAATCCTGGGCCGGGTGCTCTTCTGACTTGTTTGTGATATATGTGAGTTTATTTCGCGCACGTCAGATAACTCGCGAAGGCTATAAACTAACCCTAGTGAACCTAGTATATTGCAGATACAATACATTTTCTCTCTTAGCTTAAAACTGTGACATTAACACTAGAAGACAATTCAATTGAATTTATGTGAAACATCAAAAAATATGCTTTGTTTTCACATATCCAGTAACTCAATAAAAAATGAGGTTGATACAATTCGCGCAATTAAATTGTCTTTTTTTAGTCGCTATTTCTCAAAGTCGGCGTTTTTCATGCTTCAGTTTTATTGATATGTTGCTCCGTTTATTTGTTATTTGCTCTAAAAGAGCGTGCGTCGAGCAAAAAGTGAATAAAGTGAAGACGTCTGCGCCTCGATTGCCGCACGTTCGTCTTCTAGGCGGTCGCGACGTATATAAAGATGCTGATTTACAAGGGTGCCTAGTCACCCGGAACAACAACATATCCGCTTTGATGAGGATCCATGAGGATTTATGGAATACGTGCGCGCCGGCAATCGCCCGCCTGCCGCCATTCGTGCACCTTGTGCCTCCGTCCGCCACTATTTCAATTCAAAGCGTCTTCCTTACACGCGTACCATCAAATCGAGGTTTGCTTACTGTTTACTACTAACTGAATTTTGCTGCTACAGTCAAGTAGCAACTACAAGTAGCTAACATTTTATTAAAAACATCAAAATGCGTGGTTTTGTTGGCACTTTTTGACTTATCATCTTCGATTATATGCCAGCGACCGAAGGACGAAATCCCGAATCCGGATATCTTCGATATTGGTGTTTGCGATTGTCCCGAAATGGGATCAAACTTGAAATCCCTTCAGGATTAAACTGCCAGCGATCTGGTATAAGGACATGTTTTACATACACCTGCGACTCTCGCCATCTTCCTTTTGTCCGTTCGGCGTCTCTAGATTACTCGCATCGAGCTGTGCATGTATGTTTAGTTTAAGACGGAGATTGCTGGATAGTGCTGCTTGCGCAACTTGCAAGCTTGGTAGCATCCCGTATGTGATTTAATCTGCCAAATTGTGTCAATCAGTTCGTATGACTTAAATTTATAAAAACCTTGCTGCTGCAAATATTTAGCAACGGAGAGATTTTATTTTAGATAAAAATGTAATATGTTTGATTGCATTTTGTATTATATATTTAAAAGAAAATTACAGATTTTGTGATTCTATCTATCTCATATCTCTTTCCACCTGTTGCGGCAACTAGTCTCAACCGAATGCATTCCAAGTGCGCAAACCGTCCTTCCATCCACCCGGCTTTTAGCAAGTGCCATTGAAGCATCAAATTCAATGTAAAACAACTCTTGTGACGGTCACTTAATTAGTTTTTGTTGGAATTCATTGTCACAAATGTTGTTCTTCTTCATGTTATGACATAACTGTTTTAACGCCCGCGTGGATTTGCATATAGATATATCTGTATTATACAGTACCGTGTTTATCCCAGCAGCATCAAAGTCGGTTTGCGCCCGGAATGCCACCATTTCTGGTGACTTGTCTTAAACCCAGTGGAAAAAGAACAAATTTGGCCAAGGCCCCTCTTACTAGACTCTTGCCCAGGTCACACTTTGTTGCTAAGACGGCCCTGTCTATATATCGGTTTATTTAATTCCTCGATATTTATGCATATTGATATATATTTTCGGAATTATGTAATTTGCAATTATCGAGTGGCGCGCTTAGGATTGAACATAACCGAACAACAAAACACAGATACGATAGTACAGTCGACGTTTTAATAGAAAAGCATTTCATACAATTTGCAGTTGGCATTACGTAGATTGGTGCGAATTGCAACGCACTCATAATTGCTGTCAGCGCTAATTGCATTAATGTCGATTTTATTTACTTGTTGGGGGTTATTGGCAACCAACCCGTTTCCAATTTTGTTAGGAATTAAGTCAAATCAGAACAAATGACATCGTAATAGTCGTAAATTATAATTTTTTAAATAAATTCCGGTATTTATGTGAAATTGTATCATAACAATAGTTCAATTATTTGATATATTTCATTCTATTGAAACAACCTGTATGTACAATTGGCATCAACACAACAACTATTTCTAACAACCTGCCCAAGTATTCATGGTTTTTGTATTAAATCGCAAAACATTATGTTTGGCGAATTCCCAAATATGTTGAACGGTCGATGTAAATAAATATTTATTACTATTATACTGATTGCTACATGCCTAACTCGAGTTTAGCTTTAGTTTAGTTGTTAATAATATCGAGATGTAACAATAATGCATATGGATCTAGAATTCCGTCGATTCAGAATAAATGAAGCTCAAGCATTTGAACATCTCTTTGCTTTGCGATGTGCAGAATGAGCAGCATTCCTATATAGAAACAACGACATATTATGTTAGTTATTATGTTGAAAGGATTGAAATGTAATCCTGAGGATGGAGGAGAAATAGATGAGGATTTAGACGCAACTAAACTATTGTTAAATAAAACAGTGGTGATGGTGCACGTTAAGGGAATAGGAATAATAGTGGTTAGGTTATGATGCGATAAGGAATTGTTTCGCAAAACGCCGGTGGAATACTCAAGGAGATGATGTGGGAATTATATATTCTATGTAATGCGACAGAATATTTAACTATGACTGGGTTTAAGGATAAGACTTGATTGCGTTAAGACGAATCACATGAATCCGCACGTGATGGTTTGCTTTTGTTCGCATCTTCGTTGTTGGTAACAAATGCTATATTGATAGCAATTTAAGGATATTTGTATCAAGTTAATAGTTTTACAAAATAATGGCTCTACAGTCTTCTGCGGGTCTTGATCTCCTCTATTTTTTGCGGGCAACCAGAAGCGATTTTAAGACTTGGCGCACTAGGCATGAAATTTATTATTAATTTTTGTCACAAATTCATTATGGGCTTAATTACATCATGCGCCTAAGACTAAGACCTTGACTGACCCAAACGCACCTCTGAGGGCATCTGTGAGCCACTTCTGGATGTTCAGCTTCTTTGTATTAGCGGCCACCTAGCACAGTTTCGGCCTTTCTGCGCCCTTCTGGTTAAGCCATGAATATTTTGTTTGCTGGGTTCTCTGCGTAGCTCCAGCGTTCAACATGCCCGGCCATCTGCAGACGGGCTGTTGGAAGAGTTTATAGTTGTACCGACATCTCCGCAGACTCTGCTCTTCCAGAACCAGGCCAAAGATACAAAAAAAAAGTACTATATTTTCAAATATTCCCAGCAACGATTCATCTTGTGTGCATGTGGTTCTGGTCCATACATTTCAACAGGCTCTGTACACTATGAGTTTTATTCTGTTTCTTCGATTATAGGAGGTCAGTTTTATTCGCAGTCCTCGAAAACAAAGGTATTATTCCATTCATCTCTTACGATCATTTCAAGGGCCAATTTAAACAGTATATACAAGAGTGCATTACTCTGCTTCACTCCGGATGACGATGAAAAGATTATAAAACTAATTATGCAAAATAGCAACAAAAAATGCATAATATAAAATGCAATTTCGATATTATTGTACAGATTGCAGCATATACATTGCGTATAAATTGTTGTTTTTTATTCAATTAGGCCAATTTCGCGCGCGCGTCGTTTTTAATTGAATGCTCTTTGTTCCCGACATTGTCCACCATGAATGGCGTATATATTAAAACGCGGATGCCTGCGCTTAGGTTGATATCCATCATGCAAGGCTAACATTTTGTCATTTACTCCAATGTTATTACATGTTTCATTTATGTCACGATACTGACAGCGAAATTTATATCTATATTCATCAAAGCTCACAGCGTTTCCATTATCGCCAAAAATGTTTTAAAGTTGCAACGCTTCTCTATACGCGTATGCGTCAATTAAGGTTATTGGTTTAATAAGTTATGCCGTTGATAGTAGATAGTTGATTTACGTGCACGAAAATTATTGATGTATTATAAATGTTGATATTTGAAATTTCCGTGATGCAAGTTTAAGCGGTTTTGCGCTATCCCTAATTTAATTTATTCTCGTGTTAATTAACTAAACTAAAAAGCTAAATAATTAATTTTATGGCGAGAGAGAGAAAGCGACTGCGTTTGCCTTTTGCGAAATTGGAATTCAATCAAATGGAAATTAATTATAATTAATTAAGGATTTATTTTAAGAATTAATGGGGGAAAATCAGTTTTAAATGTAATAAAGCAGGGATGAACTTAGAAGCAAGTTATAATATAGAATGGACAATTTAACATGTTTTTTGTCCAAGTTTTTAATCCGTACCTATAATAATAGTGTTTTAGACATGTTTAACGTCTTCAAAAAGACTATACAGATTTTAAGATGTCTCACTTTGCGATACAACATCTACGCTATTTAAAGAAGCAGGAAGTTAAAATAAGCATCATAAGAAAAGAAATTTATTCCAATTCAATCTTACTTAAGCTCATTTTTCATATTTGCTGTCTTTATTGTGTGGTTGGTGCAAGAGTGAAGGTCTGAAATCGATGAAAATTTGACTTTTTTTGAAGGAAAACTCATTGTCGCTTTGAAACGAAACCAGATAGAGATACGAATTTGGTTCCAACGAGTAGGTCTTAGCAAGGACTACAATTAAGGCTCTGCACATTTACATACTGCCATACCACTTAATTGTAATTAATAGAAACACATAAAGGAAACGGGAGTAATTGTGTCATTGCTGACCAATATATGCGTTTGGTTCGTTTTCTTAGGTACGTGTAAGTCGGTGTGTCAACATCTTTGATAGTGTTAGTGTAAACAGCTAAGCTCGTGTATGACAAATGTCATTAGAAAAATTTATAAGTTATTTGATAAAAAACAATTCCAAATCGGTGAAACGTCGACAACTCGATAATGGTAGTTTGTGTTATAAGTGCCGAAAGTGTCGTATTCCAAAGCAATTGTTGGATATTAACCACAAGAAGGGCGGGACATGGCAATCGACTCGAACACATTTAAAAAAATATATATTTTCCATATGTTACAGTCAAAATTTATTTCAATAAGCAAAATTAACTCTAGAAACATTTTCTCAGTTGCTTTAATTGTGAACATTACATTTTAAGAAAGCAAACAAAACTCCACAGCTAATGTTTGCTATATTTACTTTGTGCTAAACTATAAATGTGTTTTCATAGTGAATTCGAAACCTACTAGCAGAGTCGTAGCTAGGCAGGGGCTATACTTTCTTCGCTTTTCTAGGTTTTCTGTCCTTTAAACGAAACATCACGTATCAAAATGCAACTTTTATATACAAATTTATACCAAATTTAACAAAAATATACCTTTAAACTAAGAGTCATAAGGTCACTAGGTTACCGTTGTTTTTTGCCAAAACTAATTTTTACCGAAAATTGTAAAAAAAATTACATTTTCGCATTATTATGATTTTTCGCCTTTAAATTGTAGCATCCGCTACTAAAGTAGAGAGTGTTAGTTACGAAAAGAATCTTTTTTTGAAGCTCTGTCTAATGTTGTTCAACATTAGGAACATTTGTATTATTAGATATTTATAGTGCATGTGCGATATGATTACGCAAAAATAAAAATATGAGCAAAAACTAACGATCATAGAAAAATGGTTCAAATACCAAAATCTGCATCTTGACTCGCTCTTTGCAACGACATTAGAGCCCTATCTCAGCCTATAGATGTTCCCTCTACCCCGACAATGACAAAAACTTCAGTTTTTGTCTTCTCTTCGGTTTTTGGCCTATAACTCTTAACAAACCCAATCAAAAAACAATGTATTTCACAAATTTCGTTTTTCTGCGATTTTATGACAAACACTCGAAATCTTGAATCTGTAAAAAATGTTATCTACACACTATGGGACAGGAGATAGTATTATGTTACAATTATAATATCATCTATATATTTTTATGTAGGGATGCTGGGTAAAATTTTTAAAAAAAATTACGGTCCTACCTATTTGTATACGAAACACAAATATTATAGGAATGCCAACACACGTAAGTTTATTTAGCAAGTAACTAGCATACGAAACAGGAGAAACTCTCGGCGGCATCGGTATCGACATGCTCGGCTATTTATAAAAAGAGTTCTACTTCTAAGTGGATCTTTTGCGATTCACCCGACTCACGGTTGGAAAATCACTCTGCGCAGCGCAAGTCACATGTAGTCGAACTAGAACGCGAATGTTACTTACTAAGACAAGACGCTTGCAGCACATCCGCGTTCGAATTGTAATTGTTACAGAAATAAACAGGAAAAACGGTGTCATATTAATTATCTCGTAGAAAAAAAGAGTTATAGCAGTACAAGCAGTAATAGCAGTAAGAGTTTAATAATTCAAACTTTTTTTGTGGTGTGGTTTGTTGTTCGAGAACTATTTGTGTAAAGTCTAATAAAAGGTTAACTTCGAATGCGTGCTTGATACAATTTAAAGACTATGAGGTTGTCATAGAAGTTTTTTAGGTGAAGGAATAAAAATAATATGCAAAGGTTAGTACTACAGCAATTGTTTTATAGTTTCCTAATTATTAGGTGAAAATTAAATAATCAAAAAAAAATATAAGTAATAGGGCCAATAACTTTGTTTAAAATAATCTGAATTTTAAAATAGCAAAAGTGTATGTAACTCGTATATAAATATTGATAGCTTAACTAGACATATAATTGATTTGTTTGATGTTTAGAAGTGCTGGGATCAAAGTATAAAATAAGTCAATCTATTACAAAGCTTATAACAAACTGCGAGTTTAAATATTTAACACATTAAAACGACTGCAACAACATGTCAAAACACAATATGCTGCAATAGTTAAACATACCGCGAATAACGATTTAATCCGACATGGTGCAAGCAAAGTGCGGCAGGCAGGATGCATATCAAACATTTTACTGCTACCGCATAATTGTTACGATTTATACAAACCGACGATAATATTTCTTCATCAAGTCGTATTATAAACATAATCATAAACTCATCGTCTCATCTATTTTCGATTGTTTATATCAAATACGATTTTTTTAAACTAAAACATCTTTTCTTATTCACTTAGTTCGTATCATAAATAATAATGAAGGTTGTGGTTGTTCGTTTTACACGTTATTATCATCAATATAAAATTATATGAAATCAGGTACACATGTGATTATATCAAATAGAAAACATTATAAATATAAAAAACTATAAATATCGGATGTACATACATACCTGTATCCAGCCAAAAAACACGGAAATAGAGTGAATTCCAGAAGTTATTAGTTGCTGTGTTATAAGAACCTCTCGGGCCGTGTACGCTATAATGGAATATTATAGGTATTACATATGGGCGTTATAAATATCAGATATTCGAGACGCTTTTAGTTATTTTCGGAGCCTAGTTTCCAAGAACATTGGAATTTAGGACGTGCATATGCAATATTAATGCATGTTCAAAGGATGAAAATTATATCGAGATTTTTCTACCTAATATTACACTAAAGTTTATTGTTAAAACGACAATTTTGTGTAATTATCAAAAATTACCAAAGTAAAAAGTATTATATACCCAAAGAATCATTTTTTGAAGCTCAATTTGACAAAAATTGGATTGAAAATGAAACTCTTAAACTAACGGCTATATAAAAATGGTCCTTACATCAAAACGTGCATCTTGAGTCACTCTCTGCAACCATTTTTTACCTGAAAATGACAAACCCTCTCATTTTAGCCTCTACGGTTTTGGAATATAACTTTAAACATCCCCTATTAAAGTACAAAGTAATATATACCAAAAGAATCTTTCAAAACTCTATCCGAAGGTATATGATTGATCCACATTATGAGCATTTGTAGAAATATCATCTATACCTGTACAATATGTTTTTGGTGAATTAGCATTTTGACAAAAATTTGAGCGAAAAGTACTAACAATCATATAAAAGTGATCAATATATGATCAAAACTAAACTTAAAATTTCTAATAAATAAACTGCAAAATTACCTAGCCCTCATCATTGGTGATATCTTATTATAATACTCAAATATTCTTATATCGCCTTTTGCAGCAATTGCAACTTCAAGTAGCCAATGTTTAAGTACCTACTCTCCTTTCTACAACGAATACTTAGTATACTAGGTAGCTAGAGAAGAAGCTTATCGTAATAACTAGAACTTGCGCGTAACTTCTTACTCTTCACGTTCGAATGTAACAACTTCAACTAAGTTCAAGTTTACAGCAGTTTGGTGTAACTACACTTGAGGATAGTAGTCCCGACGTGCGTCTCGAGATTATATGTCTGCTCCTGCTACTCACAATTTTGCTCATCAATGTTCGGCTCTAATGACGCTTATAAATAACGATGTTTGAGCATCAACCTAAGAACGTTATTATGAGCTTTGAAATTGAAAACAACTCCAAAGCATTTACTAACAAATAACGCCTTTGCAAATTGAATTTTAAATAGTTTTTATTTTATTAAATTTTGTATCTAATCTTATTATTTAGTAATTTTGCTTTCGCTTATTTTTTGTACTTATTGGATGTAGGCTACTTACAAGTAAGATCAGGTATGATAGGAGTCATATGTCTGCGATGTCTGAGATGACAATACCAAGAGAAAAAATGAGTCAGAATCTTGAGTTTTGGACAGGTTAGGTTCAAATTTCTTTTGGAAAACTTTGCAGTGAGTTTCTCTTAAGTAGCCTCTGCATGTCTGATGTCTCGATCTCCTGTTCATGTGTACGAAGTGATCATGTGAATCTTGTAATTGTGTTGACTTGACGATGAATTTATACCTCTGCTGCATTCGTTATCAAAATTGTTTTTGTCCGTTCGACATTCCGGTGCCACACGTACAGGAAGTTATTTTTGCACAACTGCTAGATATTGATGGATACACAGAAACACATGATTTTTGAAACTATAAAAAAATCATCAAAGCTTAATCAACTTTGTTTATAAATTTTGGAATTTCTGGTTGAGTTGTTTCAGTCAATTAGTAATGCATTTGATGGATCCGTTTCATAGTTCCCCGGCCGTAATGCGAAAATAAAATTGCAAAATTGCAAAACTGACTAAAATAAAATAATAATTTAAAAACAATATTTTTCAATTATTAAATACTTTTTGATATTTCGTTTCGAGATGATTTTAAAAGAATAATTAATCTTGAATTTTAGTTAATTGCAACATAATAAATATTCATGATTATTAAGCTACCCAATAATAATAAACAAATGTATTACATTTACGTTTTAAAAT
>JARJDU010026623.1:0-11234 GCA_030264695.1 Lissagria laeviuscula | reverse complement strand
TTCGGGCGCAGCATTAATTTTGCCTTTTGTGTGCGTTCCCTGCGACACATTCGCCTAAAACATAATACTCAAGCATCCTCTCAATCCCACTATCACCGATGCCTGTCTACTAATTATAAAATTAATGAGTATTCAATGCAATTAATTAAACCAATGGCTACTAATATCATTTTGAATTTATTCTAAACATTTTATCAATATTTTATTTCAATAATTGTTGACAACACATCCAATCGAAATAAAAATTTCCTCGATTATATTATTGTCCGGTCAAAGCGTCAATCGCACGCTTTTCACTATCTGACACCCATTCAGTTTTCCCTTTGTTCGTGCACAATTCCCAGTTAAACGCAAAACGCTAAAAGCGCCCGCCTGCTGCCACCCTTTTGCATTTTGTTGTATTTCATCGGGGATTACAGCCCCATTTCCATTTGTAACTTAGCCGGCGCGGCAGCAGCGGGAAGCACGCGCACGCATCTTTCTCTTATTTCTCGCCGAGTAATATTCACTCGGAGTGTGTGCGATATATCTCTGCAAGCAGAAGGCGCTTCTTTATCATTGTCGACGCACAGTACTCACACACAGAGAGAGAGAATGCACCCACACCCCACAGCTACCTGTAAACGCTAGCTAGCTCTGGTGGGCGCTGTTCTTGACGTATGGTATTCTTCAGATTTCCCCATAGAAAACGCTCGCGCGCTTATTTAACATGCATTGTTAAACAGTTCGTAAATCTTTTTGCCGCTTGAAGGTCCTATTGCGCAGATATAAGTGTGAATTGTATCTGGTTTCAAGTATCAAGTTTCGATGATATCTTCTTAGAGTGACTCTATATATCTCTGGATGAGATATATTTTTCTTTCTTAAAGAAATCTTCTCTGATATACCTTTGAGATTAATTTCTGCGATTAGATTTATTCATCTAATTAAAAACAATATTAAGATTACAACGATTAAAAGATAAAATTTAATGAAAACATAATAAGAATTATAAAGACAAGTCCTACTGCTACAGACATAGAGCAGCGACTGACGCTCCGCTCGAGATCACCCCTATTTATACAAAAACGCGAAATATTCACTAACCACGCCTCCTACCTCAGCTACCGCAGTATTCATGCTATCGCCTTATTACAATTTTAATATAACTTTCTTTGAGGTTTATTATCTAATAACATTCACAATACATACATCTAATAATTCAATGAACTAACAAATATCACACTAGAACAGATACAGTAATAGCAGCAATATCGCAATGGTTAATTACAAATCGGAGGATGCAGCATTTGAGCATTAAGCAATCTAAAGCACGATAACACCCACTCGATAATGATTGCGCAGTCAGTAAGTACATCATGTCGTTGCTGCGATCGTCGACATTTAGAAATTCGCAAAATGCTCGAACTCGACTGTATCATCATATAATCAGTACAATTACACCAACACATCTGCAATTCCTATTTCTGCCACCACGCATATTATTACTATTTGCAAAATCGAATAATTTTATATTAGCAAATGTTGATATCAACCGGACCGTATCGAATGGAAATGAGATGATGAGATGTCGGCGTTCTGTACGAAAAGGAGTGCCGATAGAATAGTTGCGGTCTAATTGAAATTAATTAAATTGGATTACACAGCGTAATTGAATTATGAGTCGAACAATTGAGCACGGCACGAGAAGGTGGGGCGCGCATTGCAGTGGCGATACAACGCAAATACCTTCAAATAGAATTTGCATCTGGCAAAAGCTTTCGTTCGACCGGCATGGCGTGTAATTTAACGCGGGGGTGTGAGCGGCCAAGGGAAAGTTAGAGGAAACGGAATATTTTGAGAGACTCGAGGCGGCTAATCAATGGGATGGATGTTTTGTGGTCAGGTAGATAGATGAAGAAAACGTCTACAAGAAGGAGAAAGCATTGATGGAATTTTAAAATGAGGACTATTGGCTTATATTTAATTGATAAGATTGTCATGAGACATCAAAGAATTTGTCATCAAAGAATTGTAGTAGTCCTTTAATCTTCGATAATCATTGGTCATTTAATGTTTGCTCTTTGTTCTCTAGGACAAAAAGAAAATCAATGCAATAGAAACAATTCATCGATTGATTAAACACACAAAAAATAATAGAAATAAACTATATGTTTAACAAATAAAATTGTGTTAAATAATCCCAATGCGCATTTACAGCCACCCAATATATAATCAAATTGATAGCCGCATTATTCCATCAATCTTTATTACGAGTACAATATTAGCCACGCTAGCGAGCCGCGCTGTAATTCATAGTTTATATCGTAATTACGGCGACAATAGGCGGCTATAAATTATGCAAGGGCGCACAGGCGATGATAAAACCTTTATCCTTCACAAAATACGCTACGAACTGCTTGTCGAAAAATATGCGCATTAAGTCTCTTCTTAACCGCTCCTTCCAACTTCAAAATAAAGAAAAACCACTGCTTTTTGTTGACCTAGCTACCTACTTAAAGAAAATCTCAAAATGAAAAAAAGTAAAAGTAAAATGAAAAAAAGTTAAGAATTAGAACAAGAAACAAAACTACAAAAAAAGCTAACACTCAAGAGTGGTAAATGAGGCATGTTCATGCACCCTCCTGCTGCGTTTCCTCGTTTTCGGCGAAACGTAGCGTTTTTCGCCGCTATCGTAAAACAAATATGGATTTTAATGTTGGTTGGCAGGCAGCTACAAATATATACCTGTTCTGGCATGTTATTATTAATAATATGTTTATGGCCTGTTTCTGTTCAGTTTTTGTACTGATGAAGAAACGCTAGAAGGGTGAAATCCAAGATTTGTGTTGTTCGAATCGAGTATGGGTTGTATAAATCCTACCCTTGGCCTTTGCATGTCTTCCGACAATATTCGTTTTACAATATCCATCACCCACCCATTTTATAACCTCATCCACGTGTATTGTGACATTTCGGAATAAGCAACAACAACGAACGCGAAAACGTTGCCTAATGCCACTACTTTACCTTCATTATGATGTACATAATGCATTTCCAGTTTAATGCTTCATGCTACGTTTCATCAAAATAATAAACTTTGTTTGTTGTATGTTGCTTACTTTAGAGACACTGAGGTAGCGAGTGCCAGGTATCCCTTTTTTATACACTACCATAGGTAAAACTAAAGCCACGCCTCTTGAAGTGAGAGCAGAAGGGAAAACAACATAGAAAAGTGGTATTTAAGATTGCGCCATTAATCAATTGACGGGTACATTTTACGGTTTTATTACCAGACTCTAGACTTATTTTCAAGTTAGCTGTGACAGTAGCCGAGTGATGGGGATGGCAATTATTTCCGTCGGCGCGTCAACTCTAATTCCGAGTTCAGTCGGTTTATGAACCGCATGGTAATATAACTGCAATAGTGGTGGGAAACGTAGTAAGTTCTTAATTGTGCGACAGTTGAAAATCTTCGGCGTAGCGTCGTTGTCATTATAGGGGGCGGCGAAATACCACAACTAGCTATTTTATTAGAGATGCAATAAAATGTAACCAAGGATTTAATCCAATAAACTACTTAAACTTGTAGTTAACTTCGATTGTTGTTACTTTTTTTTTAAATTTTTTGTAAATAAAAAAACGCAGTCATACATTTTAATGCGTTTACTTAAAGCTAATCCCACCCCAGGCAAGGCAAGAGGCAAAAGGCTGACATTCAATGTACATACTTCATTTTTATTTAATTTTATTTCGCAACCGTTCACCCGAGGCGATCTTTGCAGTGTTTTTTGTTGGTTTGCTTGAACGACGAGCAAAGAGTAAACCCTATGCGCTTTATAAAAATATCGTACATTTAATTTATTTAAATTAAAACTCCATTAGCGAATGGTAGCAAAACGCTTAATCTCAATTTGTTCCAGTTTTACCTTGACTTTTCTATATTTGACTAATTAACGCATTCCGGGAGCGACTGACGTTACTTTATTTCGTTTCGTGCTTTGATGTAATTGGCTTATGCTGCTGCTGCCATTGCCCCCAGAAAAGGAAATAAAAATCCAACAGCTACCATACAACAACAATAACAGATATTCATTGCTTTAGCTTGGAAAAAGAATATTTAATTGACTCGCTGATTAATTAGTATATTGATCAGATGGGACGAGCTTTTATTATTGAAATAAATTGAATAATCTCTGTTTTGGATGGCGTTATATACCCATGTCTAGGGAAATCAAGTTTTCCAGACTCGAATTAAATAGTTGGCAGTATCGTCTTTAGCTCGTACTGTCGTTCTGATGATAATAACCAAGTCAGTCTTCCACTCGGGGCCACGTACTGTTAGCTTGTTTACTTGGGTAGTTATCCGGAAAGTTTACCCGGAAGTAGCAATCTGCATGCGCCAGACGCAGCTATGTGTGATGACCAACAAGGATAATGACTCTTCGCCACGATCACTGCTTTTTCATTTTCATTTGGTTACATTTACATTTTCCGGTAGATTTCGTGTAATATCCTAACTTTCGCAAAGTGTTTTAATATTCCTGTTCTAATTTTCCAAATATAATAAATACCTAATATAAATTGATAAGAAAATTTAAAATGAAATTCGTTTTGACAATTTGTAAACGACGTCAACGCGACGGCAGCAACACCAAGTTTGCCATTGGCCGTTGTGTTTTGTGATGAGACGCAAGAGTGAATCGAGTCACTACATAAACCACCCTAAACTCGATGCGCTCCTTCATTTATCTTATCTCACTCTCCCGACCACATTTTCCCTTTTCCGAGCATCAGTATCAAAACTAGTTTCACGTTGTGGGAAATGCGCCTCGCGCCCTGCCACGAGTACAAAGCATCATGACATGTTTCGTCCTGTAAAGGCAGACATGGAGGAAAAAAAGGATAAATCATGATTAATTCCGTTTACTTCGTTCAATATTTATGCCAGTATACAGTCAGTATAGACAATAACAAAAAAGTTTATAAATTTTTATTTGACTCAAGTTGTGCGGCCGATGTTGAAAGACTGAGTTAGCACAGATAGTTTCCCCCTTTTATATGCTACCGTAGCAAAAAACTAAAACCACGCCTCTGAAAATTTGAAAAGGGGAAAGGAAACAATAGAAAACGCTCACATTGCGTTGACCTAGTATTTGATATAACATTCTTGACCTGTTTTTTTAGTTTCCCTATTATACAAATATATCATAAAATTTGTTGACTTTATAATATAAAATATCTCATCATGGGAAACATGCTTTTTATGAGAAAATATAACTAAATTCCGGATATAAAACCTCCAGAATCAAATAAAAGTAAAAGTTAGTGGGCGCTTTAATGACCTACTAGGACATAAAATTAAGATCGATTTCTAAACAAACTTTTTTATAGTATTACAGGATCAATAACCATGAAGTGGAGGCTAAGCCAAGCCAAGCCAATCAAATCAAGCTGAGGAACCTTAACCTGAACGCGGAAATTCCCAATAATAAAAGAATAGATTCATCAGTAATATAACTTGCTTACAGCTGTCATCGACCTCCATAGAATAATTTATGGGGTGATAAATAAAACTCCGAATCACACGACATATATATCTATACATTTATTCATATTTTCTCCGTTATCTACTCCGATTTTCTATATTTTATTCCAAATTCAATTTTTGATGCTCTATAACATTTTTATTAATTTGCATCCTGTTGCAATTCACACCTTTCAACAATGTTACAATTTTACAGTACGAGTTGGGAAAGAATAAAAAATGAAAAAAATCCGCATGAAAATACGAATATATACGCATGACCTGTAAACTAATTTGATATGCGTATTCATTGTGTATTTACATTGAAATATTTCGTGCAAATTTCGCAAATCCTATCTGCATTAACTGAAAATAGAATTATACTCTGCAAACATATGGCTTACGTCGAAATATAATGCGGCTGATTAAAAAATATGTTAATTTCGTGCGTATTAATGTAAAATAACAGGAGAAGTCTAAACGTTTGACCGCGCGCGTCAGTCATGGTTCAGCCGGTACCGGCGTACATTTTCAGTTGGTCCAATGCGCAAAATATACACGAGAGTAACATCAAAAAATAATATTTGCTTGATAAATAAATACAAAATATTATATTTTATTTAAGCATTAAATCCCCTGTTGTGCTCCCAGCACAAGCAAAGCATCGACTGACTCAGCGCTGAAGTCTCCCCTTTATATATAAAACAAGGCGATGAACAAAAGCCACGCCCAAATATTCCATTATTATATATTTCTGTACTTGCAATAACAATGAAATTCCAAAAACAAACAAGGAATAATTTTTCTCGTTTGCTTGTTTTTTTTTTCTTCTTTGATTTTTGTATTTGCTGCATACGGCGTAATTGTTTTAAGCTCGAATTTATAGCCTCGTCGATAAGACCTAAATAGCATTGGACACATCGAGAGGAAACAACGGAGGTAATTTGCATTATCGATTCGATTGATACATATTAAGTGCCCGTATAATTTGAATTTATTGCCGTTTACGTTTTACCTATATTGACAACAACGCAGCCATACATAAATTTACTAAGGGAAATTTTTGCTTTTGCATATTTATTATAATTATAAAAATCATGCACCGGATACAGTGAAATCTGACATAAATGTGATTTACGTTCAGCAGATTATATCAATTTCGTTTTTTGTTTACCTATAAATAATGAATTCAAACTGCAATAAATGAAAACTATGTCGATATTATATAATGTAGGGACACTGCAAAAATTTTAACCAAAGTGAAATTACGAGTGAAAATGTTTGTAAATTACGCTTTCAGTCATCATCGTCATCCACGCTTGTGTTTCGTTTCTGCGTCTGTTTCGGTCGCTGCCAGCAGCATGTTGCTAAATCAAGCGGTGAGCTGAGCTGCAGCGACTGCCATCCGCCTGTCGGAAAACAACGCCCGCCCAGCAAGCCGACAAAGTTCCTAAAGAGAGCAGCTACTAGGGATATATACGAGCGCGCGACTAATAAATTTATGTTGTGCAAAGTTTCACGTCGAATGTCTAATTTGTCCCGGATTCGTATTTAGTGTAATTATAAATGATTAATATTAGGGACGCTCGTTGTAGTGGCGCATTTGCGTCCTCCCTGCAATGGTACTGATGATGTAACAAGAACAATGATTAATTTTTGTTTTCTTCTTCGTAGTAGACGGTTTTTAGCATGCACCTTGTTCCCAGAGGTCAGGCTAACTTACTAGACATCTGATATTAATCGATCTGTTTTTTATGATCTCCCAAAAGACTGGACTAACATTAATACGGGACTGAACTGAACCATAAACAAATGTTAATATTGTGCAGGATATCGAAATCAAATCATAATAATCAATAGAAGTGACGGTAGAATTTATAGTTTTACGAGGGTTTATTTTGGGTAATAGCAATACCGCTTTCAATATTCCTCTCGAAGATAAGATTTCAGTTCATCTCTACCCAAGAAACGTCGGGCTTTGTTGTCACGCCAGGGGCGTGTTGTTTTAACAATCGCATTATAGTTTACCGCGTTTTGCGTGCAAGTCGGTTGGGAAATAACTACAGGGGGCGAAAGTAAGTGTGTGCCCGCCGGCAGCGTTTTCTATCATCGTTGTCCTAACAATGTCCGTTGGGTAAAGGTACAACTTGTATATAACATCGAAAGTAGGACAACATTCCCTTTTGGATTGTTATTTCGGGCCGAGCGAAGGATGAAGGACAGAAACCGAGAGCTGCTTAATGCTCTTTGAGAGCATCTGGAAATTTAGGCCATTATCATTACTTCAGTGCTTAGATTTAGCTCACGCATTCATGTCCAAACAAACACGACAGATGTACGATTATTTATTGATAAGAAAATCGACCAAAGAATGCAAAAAAATTGAACAATTTAGACACGACTTAGGTGATAAAATGAAAGATCAGATTAAATCCATCCGAATTGCATTAAGAAATCAAATTACAATTCAATCGACCTGATACGGCTTACGTCCTTTCGGGTAACTTACATAATGATTTTTCACTATTAGATTACCGCGATCCTCATATGGAAATTCGGGTCGTAGCTCATTTTGGGCGTCGTGCGCAATTTCGGTTTCGTTTCCAGAGCAGGGTCGGATGTCCTGGGTCGGGGACTTGGGATAGATATCAATGGTTGCGGCATTCCAAGCCACTCGAACTCTCCTCACACTGCCTCTTACTATAAAACCCTTTCATTGTCTTTCTTCTTGTGAAGGCAACAGCAAATCGGAAGCGACTCAAGAGCGGTAACAGCCGGTATGCTGCCCTTGTAATATATGTATGAGGCGCGGAGAGAGACGCTTCGGATGAAGGATGGCACAACGTTTTACTAAACTACCTCAGGATCGCCGCAGCTATTCATCAATCTCTGTCAAAGTGGCGATCGCCGATGATACCAAGATATCCAATATGGCGTATACACATCGCTAATCGTTGTAAGACATTGATTTTACTTTTTCTTCGTTCGCTTGATGATATCTTAGACTTGGCAAACATTTTTATTTTCTTCTTTTGCATTAATTCGATTCAATCAGGGACCTTTTCGAAAAGTCTAATTAAAATTATCCTCGCGTTTGGTCTAATCGGTTGCTGAATAAGAAGCGAATGCTGGAGGCGGCACGACGAGTATTTCTATTAAACTTGTAAAAATCATTCGGAGCGAATTACAGTGCGCGCGTGTTGGCTGCGATTGCTGTCGGCGTTAAATTCGGAACTTTGTAATTGCAACTATCGGAGACTGGGGAGATTTCGCCGCCACGCTCTACGTCCTAAGTTTTCTTTCGTCGCGTCGCACCGCCGCCAGCCACCACACTCCATCCAGTCTGGCTTTTTCCTATTTATTTCCATTTCAGATTTCCATTGATTTTATAACTAAGAAACTTTGATTGAATAAGAAGTTGTGAATTCATATGGAACGAACCTACGACAATTGCAATTCAATTCACTATGATTAAAGGTTTAATTGTTATTAGTTACAGAGAAGAATTTCGGATCAAAATAAAATGAACTATGACTGGTACTGTTGAGTATGTTTATAACATGTGGCATGTTGTACTATTGTATCATTTATCATTTGGCTTTGGCGAGTAGAAGAAAAATCCACACACCACAAGGTTTGGATGAGGCGTTAGGCAATTCGGCGCTGTTGCCATATATCTCATCATAGATTGATATAAAATATAAATGATATAGCTTCGCACGCGTATATATCAACTTTGCATTCAACGAATGCTGCCACACATCTTTCGTGATTTATTATTTTCTATCTGTTTCATTTCTTCTTTATACTGCCGGCTTTTCTTTTTCTTACCCGCTTGCGTTTTTTCTTCAGGTTTTCTTTTATATTTATCTATTCTTTTATTTGTTGCGTTTCAAGAAACGAACGATGCTTCATAAACCGCACCGAAAACTCTTATTTCCTTATTTTTTTGCTTGACTTTTTACAAAGTTTTTCCTTTTTGAATTAGAGACTCAAGATAAAAATTGATTTCACTCAGTAATAATGTATGATGAGAGCTTTTTTTGAATCTGTTAGTAAGATTCAGGTCAAATCAATGTGTCTAACACAGGAGTCGGCAAAGTGCGGCTCTGAGGCCGATGGGAGCTCTTTGGCCCCTTAAGAAGCTCATTTACCCGACGAACTGTTTCCCGAGAGGGTCCGAGTTGAAGCGGTCAGCAAGAAAAGGTAAGGTCGAATACGTATTGCCGCGTATGTTTAAAAAAAAGACAGCAATACAAGGTTGGATTTCGATGACTATGGCCTGAGTAAATGGGACAAAAATTTGCAATTGTGACGAATGAATCCGTGGAGAGAAACGAAATACTAATCAAATATAACATTATAAATAATGTATATAAATTTAAATATAAAATATGAGTATAATGTACCCAACGAGTCCATCTATATTATACATTCATGTGGCAATTTGTTTGTCACATTAGAAACTGTTTAATTATAAATATTAATAATTCATCAAGAACTATATTCCAACATACACACATCTTAAACATAATTATTTGGAATTCTTTTGATTCAAAAAGAACGAAACAACGATATGGCTACATTTAACTTCTACTACCAAGTCGACATGTTTGATCACTTAGTCTAATAAATTATCTCAAAAGTTTTCTTCAATTAATAGAGCCCTCTTCAGTTATAAAGATTTTTACTTATTTCATATTTGCCATTTCAATTCGCATGAAATGAGCAATGTAACATCCAACATTATAACATTTTAACCAAATTCGTTCTGGCAATTTTTATGAAATCAAATTATTACCTATCGATCAAGTAATTAAAAACAACTTGCAACTTGTGCCATTCTAAGCAATTATCACAGGACTACCCACTTCATTGGAAAATGCAATAGTGATTGTATATTTATAGCAGTTTTCAGTGCTTCATTTTCATCTACTTTTAACACACAAATTAACATCTTTACCAAAAAACCTTGTGCTTTATTACTATTAACAAGAGTGGAAATTTTACACAACCAATTAAGAATCATGATACCAAAACCTTTTATAGACATGGCCACCAACAATCATTTTATACAAAATTCAACCATTTTTCAGGAATTCTTCCAATATTCAACAATTTTTTTAGCGTATAGCCATTGTAATATGTGTTCACACATAAAAAAAATCTCAAACAGAGCAAGATTTCAATGGAACCATCAATAACCAGGCATGAAAAGCTACTATCAGAAAATTTATAGTAACAATATACACAAAACCCTATAACTTATTTACTTCTCTGTAGGCATATACCTAGCTTGCTCATGAACCACCTACTGGTTGTACCAGTTTCATATAATTGTTGCCTTGTTATTCAATCAACCTGCTACAACTCTATGATAGAATAAGATAGTAGGTAAATTGCTTCTTGTAAAACATTCAAGATAAGATTGTTTGTGTAACTTGTATCTGGAGAACCTGATAGATATTATCAATCACAATCTTTTAATGATATACAGCTGGCAGAGTATATACAACTCTTTTGGCATTTCATGCCATTCGCACATTCTTCAGCATTTGTTAAGACAATTTTAAACCAAATACCATCGAACACAAATAATGTGTCATTCTCCATTGCTTAGTAATAGAAACTTTATTTGCTTTATAATATGAAACAAGAGTATTACAATATGTTGAATATTCTCAGAGAACACCATGAAATATATGGTTCAATCCATTTGAAACCACTT
>JARJDU010026597.1:0-28557 GCA_030264695.1 Lissagria laeviuscula | reverse complement strand
GTATGTCAATGTCCGCCCGGTTTCTATCCGAATCCCACGGCTGAAGTAGAATGCTTACAATTAGATACATGCAATCCTAATCCCTGCCATCCATCAGCAATTTGCGAGGGCTCCCCGTCGGGACACATCTGCAAGTGCCCACCTAAATTCATCGGCGATCCATTTACGACAGGATGCAGGCCGGAAGGAGACTGCTTAAACGAGGATACCGATTGCCCGATACAATCCGTATGCAAGGCTGGCCGTTGTGTAAATCCCTGCGAGCACATTACCTGCGGGCCGAATTCAATTTGTAATGTTGTGAATAGAAAACCAGTTTGTGCTTGTCCAGCTAGGTTCATACCATCACCAAATGGACCTCAAGACGGATGCACACGAACAACCACAATGTGTGCGACCGATTTAGATTGTGGAAATGATATTTGCTTTAATGGTATATGCAAATCAGTGTGTAGAAACAACGATGATTGCACCTCAGATGAGAGGTGCATACAGAAGATGTGCATGATTCCCTGCGCGGCGCATTCGCAATGTCCATTAAACCAAGCTTGCAGCGGGGGTATGTGTGTTATGGGGTGCAGAGGCAACAAGGACTGTCCAACTGACCATGCTTGTATTAATAACAAATGTCAAAACCCATGTCTCAGCGAAAACGTATGCGGCCCGAATGCTATGTGTACGTGTGTTGATCATGATACGATATGCCATTGTCCTGCAGGGTTTGAAGGTAATCCAACACCTAATTTGGGATGCATTAGAATGCCAACTTCATGCTCGGCTACAAGCGAATGCCCCACAAATCACATGTGTATAGGAAATATGTGTAATCTGCCGTGTAGCGATTCAAGTTTCTGTGCGGTTGGAGAACGTTGTTATAATAACGTATGTGTTAAAGTTTGTTACGGGGACTCGAACTGTCTGCAAGGCGAAATATGCGTTAAAGGAGTTTGTCAGCCAGGATGTGCTACAGATTCAGACTGCAAGCAGACGCAGGTTTGCGTTAAAAATAAATGCAAATGCGCCGCAGGCTTTATACAGGGACCTCATGAATGCTTGGATATTAATGAATGCGAAGCAAGGCCATGTCACAAGTCGGCATCTTGCACGAACATACCGGGATCTTATCGATGCACTTGTCCGGATGGAACAGTTGGTGATCCTTTTTTTCACCCGGGATGTCGTAAGCCTAATCAATGTGACATGGACAACGAATGTGCTGACAATTTAGCTTGTAAAAATGGAAAGTGCGTTGATCCTTGCCTGAGTGCAAAATGTGGCCCTGATGCTAAATGTAATGTACTGAGTAGAGCAGCATCATGTGACTGCCCAGCTGGTTATCTTGGAGATGGATTTGATCAAAAATTAGGCTGCTTTAAAGTGGAATGTCTTGCCGATATAGATTGCTCGGATAGTAAATTATGTGATGCAGAAACCAACAAATGTATAAGTAAGTTGGAAAGTAAAACTTTTCATAAGACTAGAATTTAATTCCATTTTCTTTGTTAATAATTGCAGATCCTTGTGATAAAGTAGACTGCGGCAAAGGTTCCTGTGTTACCGCAAACCATCGTGCCGCTTGCATCTGTTTTACCGGATATCAATTGATTGATGACGAATGCGTTGATATTGATGAATGTGCTACAATTAATCCCTGCCATGCTTCCGCAATGTAAGTTTTAAAAACCGTTTCAATGTAATATGAAATAATTATCTTTGTATATATGAATCTTAGATGCCAAAACACACCAGGAGCATACACTTGTTCGTGTGCAGAAGGACTAGTAGGAGATCCACTTACAACCGGATGTCGGAAACCAGGAGATTGTTTTACAGACACGGATTGTCCTTCATCTGCAGTATGCGTTGATAATCGTTGCAAGAACCCATGCGAAATTGCCAATAGTTGTGGGAAGAATGCTGATTGTATTCCAGTTGGACATCAAGCCACATGTAAATGCCCCGTGCAGACTCGAGGTGATGCACTCGTAGAATGCATTCGAATCGAGTGCATGGATAACAATGACTGCGGTCAGAATGATGCTTGCATTAATTATCATTGCGTGAATCCATGTAGTTTGCCAAACGCTTGTGGTCAGAAAGCCGATTGCGTAAACATAAATCACAACGGAATTTGTACGTGCCAAGCAGGCTACACAGGCGATCCACAACTTGGCTGTGTTCTAGTTCAGTATTGCGCTGCTGATAATCAATGTCCAGCAGGAACGAAATGTAGCAACGGTGTTTGTAGCTGTACGTAACATGTAATCGGTTATCTTTGCGTTCAATTTGTCTAACATCTGTTTACTCTTTGTTTAGCTATGTGTACATCCAACCGTGAATGCATCGGTGATCAAATTTGCATTCAAGGAACGTGTGAAGCAACGTGCAAGGCAAATTCTTCGTGTCCGGACTTCCAATTTTGTCAAAACAATATTTGCACGCAAGAATTCAAATGTCAGGTGCACAAAGACTGCGAGTTTAATGAAAGATGTGTGAGGAATAGCTTGGGTCAAAATGAATGCTTTGACGCATGTGAAGGCGCCATATGTGGCAGGAACGCCGATTGCTCGTCAAAGAATCACAAAGCAGTGTGCTCATGTAAGAAAGGCTATCGCGGAAATCCGAATGACGAACGTCATGGTTGTATACAAGTCGAATGCGAGAGCAGTAGTCAATGCTCGAACGACAAATTGTGCGATGAGAATATGTGCAAGATTGCATGTCTCGTCAACAATCCATGCGGAAAGAATGCACTCTGTTCAGCTGAAAATCACAAACAAGTATGTTATTGTCAGCCAGGTTTCACAGGTGATCCACATCTTGGATGTCATTTAATAGACTTTTGTGCTGATATGCCCTGTGGGCCAGGATCCAATTGTCAAAATTCTAGAGGTTCATTCAAGTGCGTTTGTCCAGAGAGCACTATTGGAGACCCTTACAATGAAGGGTGTAAACAACCGGTCGAGTGTAACTCCGATCAAGACTGCCCGGCGGCTACATCTTGTGACAGATCGAACGGTATTCACAAATGTAGAGATGTTTGCTTGAAGACTACTTGTGGAGCAAATGCAGAATGTGTGCCGGTTGATCATATTGGACATTGTACATGTCGCAATGGCTACCAAGGAAATCCAGCTGATATACATATCGGCTGTAGACCCAAACCAATATCTTGTCATACAACCACAGAATGTCCAAGCAATACGTATTGTTATGGAGGAAACTGTAAACGTAGGTTTTCAAGTAGAAAGTCTTAACAGTTATCAATAATAAATATTAATTTTTGTGTTTTTTAGCGAGTTGTCAAACAAACGACGAATGTAGTCTGAACGAACAGTGTCTTCAAGGGCAATGTCTAAATTCTTGTGAATTGCGAAATGCTTGCGGAATGAATGCAAAATGTTCCATTGATGACCATTATAAAGAATGTACTTGTCCGGCTGGATTCACTGGAAATCCTGAAATTGAATGCATTAGATGTAAGATACCAGCATTACTTATTGAGACTCTTACTTATAAAAATATTTTATTCTTTGTTTATACAGTACCAACATCCTGTCTATCAATTCATGACTGTCAAGATAACTTTATTTGTACAAACCGCACCTGTGTGCCAGAATGTAAAGTGGACAATGATTGCGCTTTCAATGAAAAGTGTTTGAAAGGTAGCTGCATATTAACTTGCCGTTTAGATAATGATTGCTTCCTGGGTCACATTTGCGTTAACAACGTGTGCAATTTCGGTTGTCACAGCGACGAAGATTGTAGTTCCAGCGAATCTTGTAGAGATAACATGTGCATTGAACCTTGCGCAGAAAATCCATGTGGTCCCAACGCCTTATGTACAACAAGCAGCCATCGAGCATCATGCTCTTGCGTGAAGGGATTCGTGCCCAATCCATCAGCTAAAATTGCATGCGTGCGAGCGCCTGCGGCTCCATGCACTGATAATAAACAATGTCAGCCGAGTAACATCTGCCTTGAAGGCTCTTGCCGAATGGTATGCTCCAACGATGAAGGATGCTTAAGTAACGAAAGATGTCATTTAAAGAGTGGAGTATGTAAGCCGTTATGCCGCAGAGACGACGATTGCGAGTTTGGTGAAATCTGCGATAGTTTAGTTTGCCTAGCAGGATGCAAAAGTGACTCAGGTTGTCCTAAAGAATTAGCATGCGTGAATGGAAAATGCATCCATCCCTGCGATTCTCCAACAGCATGCGGTACGAACGCGGAATGTGCGGTTTTCAACCACGATAAAGTCTGCAGTTGCCGGCCACCATTAGTGGGCAATCCATTTGAATCATGCAGATACCCTGCTAAATCATGTCTTTACGATTCGGAATGTCAAAGCGGGCAATCCTGTTATGCTGGTCAGTGCGAACAAATGTGCCGCAACGATAAGAACTGTCTATCAGATGAACGTTGTCTAAAAGGTACATGCAAAGCCATTTGTAATTCTGACAGTAAATGTGGCAAGAACCAAATTTGCGAAAATCGAATCTGCGAGATAGGATGCCGAAGTGATTCAGTATGTCCACAAAACGAGGCTTGCATTGACAATAAATGCCAGGACCCATGCCAAGCGGGAACATTAACATGCGGAACGTGCGCTACTTGCAGTGTCAAAAATCATGTTGGTCAGTGTAGTTGTCCATTAAACTTCCTTGGCAACCCTATGGTTTCTTGTATGAAACCTGCTACTCGATGTGACGGCATCTGCGAGTGCGATGAGATCGGTTACTGTATGAAATCTTGCACTGCCGAAAGCGATTGTTCTTGCGGTGAATCTTGTTATAGAAGCAAGTGTCGCAACAAGTGTTCTGCCCTAAATGCATGCGCACAAGGTCAGGTATGCGAGAATGGTGCCTGCATACCGGGATGTAAATCAAACTCTGATTGCCCAAGTGCGGAATCATGCATCGATCGCAAGTGCAAGGATCCATGTATAATTTCAACGCCTTGCGGAAGAAATTCGTTATGTAAGGTATCTGACCATAGAACAATTTGTCTATGCCCGGATGGGTATCACGGAGAACCAACGAAAGCATGCACACCGTACGAATGCGAAAAACACGATGATTGTGAAAGCAATAAAAGATGCAGTGTTGAGAAAGCGTGTAAGAATCCCTGCCTTGAAAACAACGCTTGCGGTGTGAACGCTCAATGTCGTGTCATTGAGAGGAACGCGCAATGTTCGTGTCCACCGGGTTACTTTGGTAATGCAGCGGTGGAATGCAAGCAAGGCGGAAATGAAGAGTGTTTGCAGAATCCCTGCGGCGAGAACACGAAGTGCCGAGATATTAATGGCGGTTATGAATGCTCTTGTGCCAGCGGTTGCATTGGTGATCCCTACAGAGGATGTGTGTGCGAAGGCCATTTAGTCAATTTATGTAATAAGAAGCGATGCGGCAGTAACGCACAGTGTAGAATTGTTAATGGGAAAACGGCACAGTGTTTCTGCCCGTCGGAGTATCCTTCTGGAGATCCAACTATTGAATGTAAAGATATTAACTAATATTTTGTCAACAAGTAATTTTGTTAATTATGTGTGTACTTTCAGGTACTGCTGAAAGAGGTGTTGTTGATTGCAGGACGGAAGGTTGCGGTAAGAATGCAGAGTGTATAAGAGAGCAGGCATTCTTTGTATGTAGATGCTTACCAGGAACCTCCGGACGTCCTGAGGACGAATGTAGACGTGGTGAGTGCCGTTTAATTTGCTGTACACATACTCGTGCCACATTTTAACACTTTCTACATCATATTGTTTGATATATTGGATATTATGTACAAAATTTTTTCTTGCACGAAGTTGTCAGTTACGTAGGGTTTTATATGATAATTTATTTGCACGATGTCCAATTTGGTTCACTGTAAATACTTTCTACATAATTTTATAGACTCGTAGCACACACACACTACTCTCATTCAAAATGAAGATGTTATATTTGTCGGATAACAAATTCCTTAATGATATAATATCGAATGTTTGAATATGTGGAATGTACACTTCAAAGTTCCAATCTGCCATTGATACTACATTTCCTCACATCCACATATTTATATAAAACTCATATTATATAGTTAGTTATAGTAGACACAAACACTGGCACTTGCAGGTTGTTAAGAGAATCTGCACGGGTCATTGTTGTAATTGGGCTCAAGTCAGATTGGGAACTGTGAAAGGAGCATTCTCACATTGTATTTGTGTAACATTAGTCCCTCTCTGGGCTGTTGTATATGCTTGTATATACTACCGCTTTGTTCGGTTTTTGACGTGTTGTGGTATTTGTTTGTTAATATTGTTATTTTGTTTATATTTCTTTTACATTCTATCGATTACTTATTGCCTTATTGTCACTAGCAAGCATGTGATATGAACAGTTGATTATTGTTTTGTATTGTGAGATAATTTCCTTTCACGGTTCTTACAAAAATGCTTCTCTATTTCTTGCTCATGTCCCCTGATGTCCCCAATAGACATGGAATGTAACAGTGACCTAGAATGCCCGAATGAGAAGGCATGCATCAATTCGCAATGCATTGACCCCTGCAGCTTAAGGGGTGCGTGTGGGCTGAACGCCATTTGCAAGACGGTGCTACACCGGCCCAGATGTTCGTGTCCCCAGTGTCACGTCGGCATGGCAAACACTGCGTGTCATCCGGACCCGAAATGCCAAAACACGCAGTCGCGCCCTGCCGTGACTGTCCAATGCACAAGCGATTCTGACTGCCCGAACACGTTGGCATGCAATCTACGTGCGGGAGAGTGTTACAATCCGTGCAAGAATCCCGCGTTCAAATGCAACTTCAATAAAAAGTGCGAAGTGCATAATCATCGAACGACGTGCGTCTGCAAGAACGGCTTTGTGGTGAATGAGCACGGCGAGTTGGCGTGTGCCCCAGATAATTTAGAATGTACTCAAAACAGTCAATGCACGTCGAACACAGCGTGCATTGATGGCCGTTGTCAAAGCCCCTGCTCGAAATTACCATGCCCTCCCGATAAAGCTTGCGAGGTGCTTAATCATCAACCCATTTGCATTTGTATGAAAGACTGCAATCCATCGCTATCAATATGTCTAAGAGACAGTGGCTGTCCACCCGAGCAAGCATGTAGAGCTTTTAAATGCGAAGATCCTTGCGTCACTGCCAGTTGTCCAGCTGACACCCCTTGCTATGTTGAGGATCACAAGCCAATCTGCAAATTTTGCCCGCACGGATATATATCAGACTCAAAATATGGATGTCTCAAAGGTAAAGAACAGTTCGCAAAGCCCAACAATGACACAAGTAACTATTACATTATTTGTGTTCTGCAAATATTTTTATTCGTTTCTGTTTTATCTCCTTCATTACGAGATGTTTCTGTCCATACATTTCTTTCACTTCAATTAGTTACTAATACTGTTTTGTACATATTAATACCACTGTATATATCTTATTTATTCTTCTTTATTCGCAGTTGATAATTCAAGTGGAAATATATGCAGTTTGGATGCAGAATGCACTGAGTCTCAAACATGCGTTAAAGGTGTTTGCGCCGATTTGTGCGCGACAACATGTGGTAAGGCAGCAATCTGCCAACCACTAAAGCACACTGTCACTTGCCGATGTCCAGTTGGATACGAAGGCAACGCATCAATCGAATGCTTCCCAAAAATTACTCCTTTCCCTGAAGTTACCCATGAACCTACAACTATTTATCCCGACACTCAAACCCGTCAGAATTTAATCGTTTGCGAGAAGTTTAGAGATTGCCCAGAAGACGCTACTTGCATCAACAATATATGCGTAAACCCATGTGAGCATTACCAACCTTGTCCTAAAGGCATTCCATGCGATGTGATTGCCCACAGTATGATATGCAAGTGCCCGTTACCATTAAATAGGACGAGAGTGCCTGATTGTAAAGTTTTTCCAGGTAATTTGGAATTTGTGAACAAACTGGAAGTTGCGATAGCGAAAGCATGAGCTACAATATTGTGGTAACAATCTTCGGTTACCGTAAGGTCCAAAAACAGGATCCTGAACTGAAACGCCGTTCTTGAATATCTTTGTATATAACTTTGGTGGTTGGTATTATTGTGTCGATTCAGGAGTGGTTGGTATTTAGGATGGTGGTGGTTCTATGTATGACACTGTTATTTGTTTTTATTTGTCTGTATTTTATATCAAATTTAATTGCTTTAATTTTCAGCTTAGCTTCTTCTTGTACGTATATATCGTGTTATTTTTGCTTAGCTAGTACTATTTATCACTTTGATTTAGCAACATTTGTTCAATATGATTCTTTTCGCTTTAGAAATTGGGTGTCATGCTCATGAAGAATGCTCAACAGACAAAGCCTGTATCAATCGAAAGTGTGCCAATCCATGTTTAGTTGCCAATCCATGCGGTCATCAACAAGACTGTCAAATTCAAAACCATCAACCTGTTTGTATTAAAAGTAAGTATCACCAGTGTACTATTTACATTTTTATGCTTGATATGATTGCTTATGCTACGTGGCTGCGCTTTCAGTTTGTCAATGTCAAAGGCATGAGGATTGTGGATCTTTTGGCTTAGTTTGCGATGGTTGCAATTGCGTACAACGTAAGCTTGATTTTATTGCTTCTTATTAAATTATTTCTAAATTAATGATGATTTTCTAATAGACGAACAACCTGTTATCACAAGTGGTTGTGAACACTGCCCACCGGGAGTTCCTTGCGATCCAACTACAGGTGCTTGCATCAAAGGTAGGATACCTTGTTCATTCCTTGGAAAGAATAATTTAACACAAACGTGTTGCTGTTTTGTGCAATGTCATAATATCCATATACCTTTCACACATTAAATCCTACCATGATATATCATAGAATATCAGATATCATAGGGTACACGTAACGAAACCATTAAAAGTTTGGAAATGGCCTGATCATACATTGGACTGAGTATGGTATGGATCGATTCTACCACAAGTCAACATTTAACGTTGAACTGAATATCATTATCATGTGTTTTGACTGTTTCAGACAATATTAACTGTACAATTGTATATTAATCTTCCCCTTTTGCAATGTATATCAAAATAGCAACACTTTCATCATTTATTTATATTTATTATACTACTATGCTATTCTTTCGCGAAGGCACAAAAGACTGCCATCTACAATTTGTATGTACTTGGGACGTGTACTGAACTGTTTTTATCTTCGTATATCTAGATACTGTATTTCGTTGTAGTGGGGGCCTTTTGGGATGTTGGTTGGTTATGGTTACTTATATTCGAAGCTTAATACTGCTTGCATCATGAAGATCACCCTGTAATTGTAAAGTAACCTAAATGTATTTTACTCATAGACGTAACTTTTTTGAAATAACAGATAATGGAACAACGACACCTGCTGCTTTTGAGACACAAACCATCCCCATAACCAATAATACTACAACTAATATTCCTAACAAATTTACAACAGAACCATCCACTACAGTACAATCTGATACAACACAAACACAAACAGAATACACTGAAGTCACGACAGAAGAGTCTGATATTGAACATGATTCTGGAAGTGATACAGATTATGACACCGATGATAAGTTTGAGACTAGTTCGGTATCAGTAAATGATTTCTTGCTAACGCAATCTACTATGTCAACGACAAGCACAACAAAAAAAGAAATTGCAACTATTGAAAGCATTATCTCCACTCAAAATTTAGATACAAGTACCGAGAAGGCGCCATTTACATCTGGTCCTAAGTCCACCACTTCCAAACCGATTATACCCGGTAATTTGTACACCTCAGGTCCCATACCAAAAACTACAACCTCATTTCCAATCCCTAATATAGACACGAGCATATTATCTACAACAACGGAAGACGTTACAGTATCTGAACCTCTGGAAGTTACTAAGAAATATTATCAACTTGGTACTGAAACAACGGAGTCTTATTTTACGTACCCTTCGATTATAACAACCGAGTCATTCTTTACTACAACACAATCTAAAGATAATACAAAGATACCAGGTACTATCTCACAGCACCTGGACATTACAACACAACCACACATAGAACACACCATAAAACATATTTCTGGGACTTCCCCACGTGCTACTGAGGCAACGATAGCTGAGCATACGACAAAACCATTTGTGTTCACTGATATTAGCCATGTTATTGGCACAACTGAACAAATTACGACCTCTACAATTAACGACTCTCTAGTCTATGTCGTTGCAAATACTGTTAATACTCCCAAATCTGAAGATACTACTAGTTCAAGTATCACCACTACCACTCAGTCAACTACTAAGCCTTCTTTAGCTACTGTTAGTCATGTTAAGGGTAATGTTTCTGAATCTCCTGTGCCAGAAACATCAACAGTTAGGTATATCTATGCTGAAACTACCGCGAAAGGCCGAACTACAACTCAAGAAACTCTAGCATCCAGTACTAAGATTATTGAATCGTCTACAAATATATTAGAAGATTTTACTGAAACAGTTACTGATAGTTTTGAAACATCTACGTTTCCTAATAGCACTGTGGGATTTTCTCTAAGTACAATTGAGGACGAGGAAACTACAACAGAAACTAATATTATTGAGGATGTATCTGATGTACCTTTTTATTCAACTGAATCAAGCACGATTGAGAGAAGTACTGAATCAACAACGATTGGTAAAAGTACAGAACCAACAACGGTTGGTAGAAGTACTGAATCCACAACGTTTGGTAGAAATACTGAATCAATAACGATTGATACAAGTACTGAATCAACAAGAATTGACAGTAGTACTACTCCTGTTACTAAATTTATTGAAAAGACATCTAAGAAGCCAAAGTATCCGGACATATTATATACAGGTTATACAGTTCCGGTCATTGTCTTAACGCCAGAATCTGTTCCTTTCAGGACTACTCCTTCATCTAAAGAAACAAGCACAACCCCATCGAATTTAAACTTTAGTACAACTTTCGAACAAATAACAACTCTAGGTCCCGATATAACCCAATCACAATTTACTACCCATGGTTTAAATTCAGTGACTGATAGTACTACAACTGGAAGAACGGTACCCTCTAAGGACGTAACACATGCAACTACACAAATTAAACAACAAACAGTTGCGTATGAAGGCACAACACAAGAAACATTTACACAATTTCCAATTATCACTGAAATTAACACTCCCATAAATCCTGTATTTACTGAAATAATTCCAATAAAAAATTATACCGATCTAGCAGCTAATAAAACTAAATCATGCCGCAAAGATGACGATTGTACGCCATTCGAGACGTGCCTAAATAACCAGTGTCTAAATAGTTGCTCTATTGGAGGTCGATGCGCACCGAACGCAATTTGTACAGTAATTAATCACGTAGCAGTTTGTATGTGTCCACCTGGATATTCAGGCGATCCTATGAGGGATTGTTTGCAAGGTATAAGGTCTAATACATAATTTTACTGATAATAACCATATAATTGATGCTGATTCTTCAGTTGTATATAGTATTTAATAGTCTGTGCATGCAGTAGATATAGATAAACGTTCCGAAAATAGTTGTGTATTAGAAGAAGTAATTATACAACATTTTGTTACCATTATTGATAAAATGAGATTAATATCATACTAATTCGAATTTAACGAATCTAATATAGAACCCGGTCATCCAAAGGCACCCAAACCGTGTGAATCAGATAACGATTGTCTTGAGATTGAGGCATGTTACATGTCAATCTGCCAAGATCCGTGCGAATTTGCTGACGTTTGCGCCAAATCGGCAAAATGTCAAGCGAAAATGCACAGACCTATTTGTACATGTCCTATGGGCTATGAAGGAAATCCGGCAATAAAATGCTTCAAATCCAGACCAAGTAAGGATAATAATGATGATAGCACACAATCATAAATCTTAACCAAATCATATAATAAATTAATATGTCTTTAACCGGATTTGTTTAGTATACTTTCTGTATAAACACACGTTCTAAAGTAAATTAAGCAAATTCTAGATGATTGTGTGCTAAAATAATATGTTTTGATTGCAAGATAAATCACAACTATTGTATATTTTGTACATAAGTTAGTTGAGATTTAGTAGATACTTTTCTTAATGTATAAAATAGTTAATAGTAATTTATTTCTGTATAAAAACGCTATCTCTTTCTTGCACAAATCTATTAGTTGGTTGCACTTCAAACGAACACTGTCCAATTACTGAGGCTTGCATCAATGGAGCTTGTAAACGACCCTGCGATATTCACGATCCGTGTGCTCAAAACGCCATTTGTATAAACACCAATCATGGAACGGATTGCAGCTGTGCAGAAGGATACCAAGGAAATGGATATGTTGGATGTACTCTAGGTATATTCACTCATTATATAAAAATAAGTTTATGTTAACTACAAAAAGATCACTCTTCATTGCAGTTGTTGACTATAAACCAGTATGTCAATATAACGAAGACTGCCCACCAAACAAACTTTGCGATAGGTTAAATAGATTATGCATAAATCCATGCTTTGAAGACTCATGCGGAGATAACGCTGAATGCATACCCAAAAATCATGGAATCGACTGCCAATGTTTACCCGGTCATGTAGGCAATGCCTACGTTTTCTGTAGTTTAGTCCAAGGCTGCCATAGTAACCACGAATGTTCAACAAATTTAGCTTGTATCAATGGGCAATGCGCATCCCCATGTAAATGTGGGGCGAATGCCATTTGCGATGTAATTAATCATAAACCCAATTGTAAATGTCCAGACGGCTATGGAGGTAATCCTCTTACTGGATGTAGCCCACCAACAAATCCATGTGATCCAAATCCGTGCGGAGTGAATGCATTCTGCGAATTAGACAACGGCAATCCAATATGTTTTTGTCCAAAGGGACTTACAGGAAATCCATTTAAAAATTGCAGTAAGTACTGATAATTATTCTATTATCTAAACATTGTCAACATGTGGTTTTGACAGTTCCCGAAGGTGACGAATGCACTCCAAATCCATGCGGACCCAATTCTGGATGTAGACTCGTTGGAGGTCAGGCAATTTGCTTCTGTTTGCCGGAATATGAAGGCACCCCACCTACAGTGCCCTGCTCAATACCAGATAATCCGTGTAACCCTTCACCCTGTGGACCCAATACTCAATGTACAATACTGTCTAATGGCTTTGCCAAATGTACTTGTCTTCATGGATACCTTGAAAGTCCAAATACTATTCGAGGATGCGTCGAGCAGAGAAACCCATGTGAACCTAATCCATGCGGGCATGGAGCCCAATGTGACCCACATCGTCAACCAGTTTGTTTCTGCCCTTATGGTCTCATTGGCAACCCGTTCAGAAGTTGCGCCGAACCAGTACAAGCCCCTGTTTTGTGTCAACCTGGACCATGTGGAGTAAATGCGGATTGTTATGTCTCTAATAACGAAGAACAATGCTACTGTAAAGTAGGATTTATTGGAGATGCATACATTGGATGTCTACCACAACCTACAAACCCTTGTCTTCCCAATCCATGTAGCCATGGAGCTATTTGCCAACTTACAGAAGACAATCAACCAATCTGTCAATGTCCAAGTGGAATGGGTGGAGATCCGACTGGTATTGCAGGATGTCATGGATTCGAATGCCTAGTCGATGAAGATTGCTCTGAAGCTAATGCATGCATTGGCCACCGATGTAGAGATCCTTGTCCTGGATCATGTGGCGCGAATGCTAACTGCAGAGTAGAAAAACATCATCCAGTATGTACATGTAATCACGGTCTAACAGGAAATCCTATTATTCGATGCTACGCTCTACCAGCTGTCATGCCAGTCAATGATCCATGCATGCCAAACCCATGTGGACTAAACACCATATGTCAAGTTATTAATAACCGAGCTGTATGTTCATGCTTGCCAGACTTCTTGGGAGATCCTCAGACAGGATGCAAACCTGAATGTACTACTAATTCCGACTGTCCACACGATAAATCTTGTCTGAACCGGCACTGTGTTAACCCGTGCAAGATTGGAGCTATATGTGGCGTGAATGCAGTTTGTCAAGTGGAATATCATACTGCGAGCTGTTTGTGTCCAGAAGGTTTCACCGGAGATGCTTTTATTCAATGTATACCACGACGTAAGTACAATCCATTTGAAAATAATTTCATGTTGTAATATAATATTTCTTCTACAGCAACAATCATCTATCCAATTTCAAACGTATCTAAGCCATGTCATCCGTCACCATGTGATCAGTACTACGCATGCGATAATTTTGGCGGACACGTAGCGATCTGTGATCCATGCGTCGGCCCTAATGCAATTTACCATCCTCAATGTAGACCTGAATGTCTTACAAACGCCGATTGTCCATTTAATCGGGCATGCATTGGTGCAATTTGTGCCGATCCTTGTATTGGATCTTGTGGCGTAGGTGCTGTTTGTACAATTATATCTCACACTCCAGTTTGCAGTTGCCCCACTGGTCTTTACGGTAACCCATTCGAACATTGTTCTGTACCACAGCATGAAGAACGACAAGACACTTGTGAGAACGTTCAATGCGGATCTAATGCAGACTGCAAGGAACATGGTTACGATCTTACCTGCATATGCAAACCTGGCTTCTTTGGAAATCCTTGGATAGCTTGCCGCCCTGAATGCGTAATTAATACCGATTGCGGCATGACTAAAGCCTGTATCAACAATAAGTGCGTTGATCCATGCGCTGGTGCCTGCGGGTTGAGTGCTCAATGTGAATGTATCAATCATGTTCCTATTTGCTTCTGTCCAGTGGAACATACCGGAGATCCATTTGTATCATGCTATCCTTTCAAATTACCACCTCCACCAACTGCTAATCTACCAGCAAATCCCTGTGACCCGTCACCTTGTGGTCCATTCAGCAGGTGTTTAGTATCTCCCCAAGGATATGCTACTTGTTCCTGTTTACCAACATACAAGGGCACTCCACCAGCATGTAAACCTGAATGTGTTGTGAGTTCAGAATGTCCTCAAAACAAAGCTTGCATGAATCAGAAGTGCATCGACCCTTGTCCTGGAACTTGCGGCTTAAATGCAAGATGTGCTGTGATCAATCATAATCCTATATGTACCTGCCCTGCGGGACAACATGGCGATCCATTTGTTAGCTGCTATACACCAATTGTTATCGAAGAGCCGAAGACACCTGGAAATCCATGCGCCCCTTCACCTTGTGGACCAAACTCGATTTGCCAAATTAAAGAGGGTCGACCAGTTTGTTCTTGCGTTGCTAATTACATCGGTAATCCTCCATATTGTCGTCCTGAGTGCGTCATCAATCAAGAGTGCCCACAACATAAAGCTTGCATTAGAGAAAAATGTGTGGATCCCTGTAACGGCAACTGTGGACAGCATGCGAAGTGTTCAGTTATCAACCATGTCCCAGTATGTACTTGTTTGCCTGGGTACGAAGGTGACGCTTTTATTGGTTGCTCGCATATCATCATTCAAGAACCGATCGATCCATGTAATCCATCACCATGCGGCGACAACTCTCAATGTGCGGTTTATAATGGCGCCGCTCGTTGCACATGCATACCACCATACATCGGCAATCCGTATGCCGGCGGATGCAGACCGGAATGTACGATAAATTCTGATTGTCCTAGTCACTTAGCTTGTCTTGCTCAACACTGTAGAGACCCATGTCAGGGACTGTGCGGTATTAATGCAGAATGTAGTATAGTAAATCACGTGCCTGTTTGCTCATGTGCGCGAGGACTTATTGGCGATCCATTTACTTCCTGTCGCCAGGAAATTTCTAAGCCACCGACCAATCCATGTGAACCAAGTCCATGCGGACCTAATAGCGTTTGCAGAATTAACAAGGGACACGCTGTATGCTCTTGTCGATCTAGTTACATTGGCGCTCCACCGAACTGCAGACCAGAATGTCTCGTCAGTTCAGAATGTAATCTTAATCGCGCTTGCATTAACCAAAAATGTAAAGACCCTTGCCCAGGAACATGCGGAATTAACGCGAGATGCCAGATTATTAACCATAATCCCATCTGTAGCTGTCCACCTCATCACGATGGCGATCCATTTGTACAATGTCTGAAAGAAGGTAAGAGAAAGTCATAATTTAATGCTTTGCACATTTTCTCTAATCATTTGTGGTTTATAGAAATGAAGTCAGTAGAACCTATGAGTCCATGCGTTCCATCACCATGTGGCCCCAATGCAGAGTGTCGTGTCATAGATGCCCGACCAGTGTGTTCTTGTGTATTAGGCATGTTTGGTGCACCCCCAAATTGCCGTCCAGAGTGTGCTATAAACCAAGACTGTCCATCTCATCTCGCGTGTGTAAATCAAAAGTGCAAGGATCCATGTGCAGGATCATGTGGCTTTAATGCCCAGTGTAGTGTTCAAAATCATCGTCCTCTCTGCGCTTGTCTCTCTGGATATGAAGGAGATCCTTTCGTCGGCTGTAACCTTCTTCCAGGTATGATGGCATGCAATGTTTTATCACCTTCAATCATTTATGTTTCTTCAATTTCACGAATGCTATTGTTTTATATGCTTACTTTTATACATAGTTCATGTAGATATACCTACTGATCCATGCAATCCATCACCATGCGGATCAAACACAATATGTAAAGAACACAACGGTGCTGGTTCTTGCAAATGCTTGCAAGATTATTTTGGTGACCCGTATGTGGGATGCAGACCCGAATGCTTAATGAACAACGATTGCCCTACAAATCGTGCATGTTTAGCCAAAAAATGTAGAGACCCTTGCCCTGGAAGCTGCGGTATAAATGCGCAATGCCACGTTGTGAATCACAATCCAGTGTGCACATGTCTTTCTGGTTTCACAGGAGATTCTTTGACACATTGCCGCGAAATTCAATTAAGTACGTGTATTTACAAATTGCAAATGTCAATCAATTTTACTGACCTATTTCAAAGTTGTAGTAGAAGAACCTCGAAGAAACCCATGCATACCATCACCTTGTGGTGCAAATAGCATCTGTCGTGTTGATCATGATAGACCTGTTTGTTTCTGCCAGGTTGGCTATCTCGGTGCCCCTCCAAATTGTAAAACGGAGTGCATTGTCAATTCTGAATGCTCCTTAAACAGAGCTTGCAGAAACCAGAAATGCATTGACCCTTGCATAGGTACATGTGGATATAATGCATTGTGCAAAGTAGTAGCACACAACCCAATTTGCAGCTGCCCACCTGGTCATTTCGGTGATCCCTTCAACAAATGCATTTTAGAGACCCGTAAGCATGTTATTTTTGTTGGTTTTAGTGCTTTTGCATGAATTGTGATGATACTTTTAGAACCAACGGTAGTGGAACATGTAAATCCTTGTGCACCGTCTCCTTGCGGACCATATTCTGAATGCCGTGTGGTAGACGAACGTGCAGTATGCTCGTGTTTGGCCAATTACTATGGCCGACCTCCACACTGTCGACCCCAATGTCTCATAAACACTGATTGCTCTGCAACGAAGGCTTGCGTTAATGAGCGATGTGTAGACCCATGCCCCGGCGCATGTGGCTCTAATACTGAATGTAAATGTATAAACCATGTTCCCATTTGCTATTGCCAACCGGGTTATGTTGGCGATCCATTCTCTGGATGTCACATAAGTAAGTAGACTAACTGAGTCTACTAATTTAGCCTAGATATTGTTGATCTTTTAACACCTTTAACCTTTTCTTCTTTCATCTTCGAATGTTGTTCTATACTACTCTGTCTTTTAGTTGTACAACCTGTGGAAGAACCTCGCCACCCTTGCAACCCTTCACCATGTGGTGCAAATGCAGCATGTAATGAAAGAAATGGTGCAGGATCTTGCGTTTGTTTGCCTGAATATTTCGGCGACCCCTATTCGGGATGCAGACCAGAATGCGTCATGAATTCCGATTGTTCGTTTGATAGAAGCTGCATAAACAATAAATGCAAAGATCCCTGCATAGGTACATGCGGTTTAAATGCTGAATGCCGGGTTGCCCATCATAACCCTGTTTGTACTTGTTTGCCCGGATATACTGGAAACCCTTCGAGCTCTTGTCAACTTTTACCACCGCCTGTTCTAAGTAATCTATTTTATCTATTATTATCTTTGTATTTTATTTCTAATTGTCTGTCTTTTCTTGTTAGTTGAGCATGAACCTGTCGACCCATGTTACCCGTCCCCTTGTGGGCCATACAGTATTTGTAGAAATGTAAACGGGCACGCAGTATGCTCATGCGATCGTAATTATATAGGCACACCGCCAGGATGTCGTCCAGAATGCACTATTAGTGCAGATTGCACTCAAAATAAAGCATGCATTAAAAGCAAATGTCAAGACCCGTGCCCCGGCACATGCGGCCTTAATGCTCGTTGTCAAGTTGTCAATCATAATGCAATTTGCAGCTGCCCACCTCATTATACTGGAGATCCATTTATTAGATGCCTGGAAGAGAGAAGTAAGCTTTTTATTGGTATAGCAAAAGATAGAATACCAATATTATGTTTAATATTTTTAGAAGACCCTGTTAGAATACCAGCAGGTAATCCTTGTGTACCCTCCCCCTGTGGAGCAAATTCTCAATGTAGGGTCATCAACGATCAAGGTGTTTGCTCTTGTTTGGAAAACTTTATTGGTAGACCACCAAACTGTAGACCTGAATGTACCATCAATGCGGAATGTCCTGGAAACCTTGCTTGCCTCCGCGAGAAATGTAGGGATCCTTGTCCTGGTTCTTGTGGTGCCAATACTAATTGTGTTGTTGTTAAACATTCTCCAATTTGCACTTGTCATATTGGCTATACAGGAGACCCATTTGTGGGATGTTCACCTGCCCCAAGTAAGAGAAATCTCGGTTATTGACCATTTCAGTCTTTTAACAAAATCCATTTTAGTTCATGAACCTGTTGAGGAAATAAGGAACCCATGCAATCCATCGCCTTGCGGGGCAAATGCCGTATGCAAAGAACGTAATGGAGCGGGATCCTGTTCTTGTATTCCTGAATATTTTGGTGATCCGTATACCGCTTGCCAACCTGAGTGTGTAACCAATGCCGATTGTCCACATCATAAGGCTTGCGTCAACATGAAATGCAAAGATCCGTGCCCTGGTACCTGCGGTATTAATGCCGAGTGTAGGGTTAATAATCATGCCCCGAATTGTTTCTGTTTTGCTGGCTACACTGGCAATCCATCTGTTGCTTGCCACCAACCACCTGCAATCATTCATGAGGAACCAAAATCAGATCCATGTTTGCCTTCACCTTGTGGACCATACAGTATTTGTCGGGTAGTGAATGGACACGCTGTATGTTCTTGTCAAGTTAATTATATTGGCAGCCCGCCGCAATGCAGACCTGAATGTATGATAAGTGCTGATTGCTCCTTAGAGAAAGCCTGTGTGAATACAAAATGTCAAGACCCATGTCCTGGAACATGCGGCATTAATGCACGTTGCCATGTTGTGAATCACAATCCAATTTGTAGTTGCCCAATTAATTTCGTAGGAGATCCATTTATTCGCTGTTTGCTGGAAGAGAGTAAGTTATTATTTTAGGCTTAAACTTAAAGTGGAATTTAATTATAAAATTATTCAGAGCGACCCGTAATTGAAGCACCAATAAATCCATGTCAACCATCGCCTTGCGGTCCGAACTCAGTATGTCGAGCTATTGGCAATACACCAGCTTGCTCATGCAAAACCAATTATGTCGGCCGTCCACCAAATTGTAGACCTGAATGCACTATCAGTGCAGAATGCCCTAGTAACTTGGCTTGCATCAATGAAAAATGTCAGGATCCATGTCCCGGATCATGCGGCGCAAACGCCGATTGCCATGTTATCAATCATAAATCAGTTTGCATGTGTGCCATTGGATACACTGGCGATCCATTTGGTGGCTGCATTCTTATTCCAGGTATTTACCTGATTCCTTTTAACTTTTACATTTTTTGAAAATTATTCTTGATTTAGTGGCCGAGCCTGTAGAGATTCCAACTGACCCATGTAATCCAAGTCCATGCGGAGCAAACGCTATTTGTCGGGAGCGAAATGGAGTTGGATCATGCGTTTGCATCGATCAGTATTCTGGAGATCCTTATACAAGTTGTCGACCTGAGTGTGTCACCAACTCAGACTGCCCCAGGCATAAGGCTTGCGTAAATAATAAATGTAAAGATCCATGTCCTGGAATTTGCGGCTTAAATGCCGAATGTCGCGTTACAAATCATGCGCCTATTTGCAATTGCTTTCCTGGTTATACTGGCAATCCACTTTCTTCTTGCCACTTACCTCCATCCGGTAAGAATTGCTTTCTTGAAACTTCTTTAGATGATACCAATTTTTAATAATTATTTTCAGTTATTCATGAAGAACCTAAATCAGAACCATGTGTTCCTTCACCTTGTGGACCCTACTCAGAATGTAGAGTTGTCAATGGTCATGCAGTATGCTCTTGTCAAAGAAATTATATTGGTTCACCACCTGCTTGTAGACCAGAGTGTGTTGTTAGTACGGAATGTCCACAAAACAAAGCATGCTTAAAGAATAAATGCGACGATCCTTGTCCGGGTACCTGCGGAATTAACGCCAGATGTCAAGTCACCAATCACAATCCAATTTGTAGCTGTTCACCTGGTTATGTAGGCGATCCTTTTGTTCGTTGCGTTCAAGAAGAAAGTAAGCATATTTGTAGAAAAGTTCAACTTAATAGTCGTACCTACAAAACTATATATTTTAGAACGTCCGGTTGTTGTACCAAGTGGTAACCCTTGCATACCATCCCCATGTGGACCCAACTCGCAGTGTAGAGTTGTAGGCGAGCATGCAGCATGCTCTTGTCTTCCCAACTATATCGGCAGATCACCAAATTGCAGACCTGAATGCACAATCAATGCGGAATGTTCTGGAAATCTTGCTTGCCAAAATGAGAAATGTGTGGATCCTTGCCCTGGTTCATGTGGTGCATTTACTTCCTGTAGAGTAATGAAACATGCTCCGGTTTGCATGTGTGAAGATGGCTATACAGGCGATCCATTTTCGGGTTGTAGACCTATTCCAATTAGTAAGATAATTCTTTACTTTACTTTTGATTTTATCTTGTCTGTTGTATCTTATGTATTTATGCATGCATTATCTTTTAGCTCCATTACCAGTTGAAACACCTAGAGATCCTTGTAATCCAACACCCTGTGGAGCAAATGCTCAATGCAGGGAACGTAATGGTGCAGGCTCTTGTTCTTGTTTACCTGAATATTTCGGAGACCCATACACAGGTTGTCGCCCTGAATGCGTTACCAATTCTGATTGCGACCGCAGCAAAGCTTGCGTTAACAATAAATGCAAGGATCCATGTCCGGGTACTTGCGGATTGAATGCTGAATGCCATGTATTTAATCACGCCCCTAGTTGTAGCTGTATTCAGGGATATACCGGAAATCCATCTACTTCTTGTTCTCTGATTATAGCCAGTAAGAAATCTCATCTTTCTTAATTTCTGTCTTTCTTTATTCTGATTTCCTCTTATTTCTTTAGTTCAAGAGGAGCCTAAAAATCCATGTCAGCCATCTCCATGCGGACCGTATGCAGAATGTAGAGAAGTCAATGGTCATGCAGTTTGTTCTTGTAATCGTGGATATATAGGTGCTCCACCAATGTGTAAACCTGAATGCGTTGTCAGTTCTGAGTGTCCACAAAACAAAGCTTGTACCAATCAAAAATGCGTTGACCCTTGCCCTGGTACTTGTGGCCACAACGCCAAATGCCAAGTCATTAACCACAACCCGATATGCAGTTGTCCACCTGGTTACAGCGGAGATCCTTTCGTTCGCTGTGCATTAATTGAATGTAAGCTGTTAAAACTCCAGTATCAAAAATGACAATTATCTACCTAATTAATTTTAGTACCACCTCCAAAAGCAGTAGAAAATCCCTGCGACCCTTCACCATGTGGTCCAAACTCGCAATGTAGAGTTATTGGAGACCAAGCAGCATGCTCATGTCTACCTAATTACGTTGGTCGTGCGCCAAATTGTAGACCTGAATGTACTACGGACTTAGAATGCCCGAACAATCTTGCATGTAGGAATGAAAAATGTAAAAATCCTTGCTCTGGGTTCTGTGGTCAGAATGCTATATGTACTGTCGTAAATCATAATGCTATCTGTTCTTGTCTTCCTGGTTTTACTGGAAATGCTCTGGTTGCATGTCAATTACCTCCACCACCACCATGTAAGATGACTGGTCAAAGATTACAATTGTTTCTTATGATATATATTCTTTGTTTTGTATTACAGCCACTGAACGATCTCCACCTGCCACTCCGTGTTTCCCATCACCGTGTGGTCCTAACGCTGAATGTCGCGAGAACAATGGAGCTGGTGCCTGCATTTGCCCACCTAATTACATGGGCGACCCATATGACAAAACTAGAGGATGCCATAGGGAATGTGACACTAGCAACGATTGTAATTCGCAATTAGCTTGTGTTGCATTCAAGTGCGTTGATCCTTGTCCAGGAACTTGTGGCATTTTAGCAGAATGTCATGTTAGCAAACACGTACCAACATGCACTTGTCTTCCTGGATACACAGGAGATCCGTTCTTCCAATGTCGAGAAATTCCAGTTGCGCCACCACCACGAGTACCAGAAGATCCATGCAACCCATCACCATGTGGGCCAAACAGTCAATGTCGTAATGTCGATGGACACAGCGTGTGCTCCTGTTTACCTAATTATATTGGAAGTCCACCAGCATGTAGACCAGAATGTGTTGTCAGTTCGGAATGTCCTTTGGATAAGGCTTGCCTCGCTCAGAAATGCCGTGATCCGTGTCCAAATACGTGCGGAATCGGTGCTCAATGCTACGCTAAAAATCATAACCCTATTTGCGCATGTCCACCAGGCTTCACTGGAGATCCATTTACTAGGTGTTCCCCACAACGTAAGTTTATTTTAATGACAATTTCTATATGATCCTTAATGCATATTTTGTTTTAAATCAGCTGTGGAAGCAGATCCATTGCCAACTGAAAGACCTCCATCATGCACCCCATCACCATGTGGACCAAATGCACAATGCCAACTTCGTAACGGTGCTCCTTCTTGCTCCTGTTTACCAAACTATGTAGGAGCTCCTCCAAATTGTAGACCCGAATGCGTTATAAATTCAGAATGCGGTAGCCAATTGGCTTGCATCAATCAGAAATGTAGAGATCCATGTCCAGGTTCATGCGGAGCAAATGCTAAATGCCATGTATTAAATCATGTTCCTATATGTACTTGTGAGGAAGGTCACACGGGAGATCCATTCACACAATGCAGACCTAATCCACCTCGTAAGTATTCATTTAACACAGAAACAGTTTGCAATACAAACAAAATGATTTTTTACAGCTCCACCAAGGGTACCAGATGATCCGTGCAATCCGTCTCCATGCGGTCCTAATGCACAATGCAACAATGGTATCTGTACATGCCTCCCTGAGTATATTGGTAACCCTTACGACTCTTGTAGACCAGAATGCGTTTTAAACACTGAATGCAGTCGCGACAAAGCTTGCCTAAGGAACAAATGTAAAGATCCTTGTCCTGGTACCTGCGGCCAAAATGCTCGCTGTGATGTTATTAATCATATACCTTCATGTTCCTGTCCTGATGGCTATACCGGCGATCCGTTCACACATTGCCGGGTACAAGAACCACCTCGCCCTGAAGCAAAACGAGACCCATGTCATCCATCCCCATGCGGTCAGAATAGTCAGTGCAGAAATGTCAATGATCATGCAGTATGTTTATGTGTCGTTGGGTTCTATGGTACACCGCCAGGATGTAAACCGGAATGTATTGTTAGTTCAGAATGCTCACCAACAAAAGCATGCGTTAACCAGAAATGCACTGATCCTTGTCTTGGCTCATGTGGACTTGGCGCTCGATGTGAAGTAATAAACCATAGCCCAATATGTAGCTGTCCTGAGGGCCAAACTGGCGATCCATTCCAAAGTTGTAGAGATTTACCAAAACTACCACCTCAGCCGATTGAAGATGAACGGGATCCATGTTTACCATCACCATGTGGACCAAATTCTGTCTGTAGAAATGCAGGAAATTCACCATCATGCTCTTGTGTTGCTGGATATATTGGTCAACCACCAAACTGTAGGCCAGAATGCGTCATCAATCCAGACTGCCCAAGTAACCAAGCATGTATCAATAACAAATGCCTAGATCCGTGTCCAGGCAGTTGTGGCAACAACGCTGAATGCAGAGTGATTAGCCACGCCGTGTCTTGTTACTGTTCTCCCGGCTTTACTGGGAACCCGTTTGTACAATGCATAATTCAAAAGCAAGAAATACCAAATCCATGTGAACCATCACCATGTGGTGCTAACGCTGTTTGCAAGGAACGCAACGGCGCAGGGTCCTGTGTCTGTTTGCTTGATTACCAAGGCAACCCTTACGAGGGATGCCGACCTGAATGCGTACTCAGTGCTGATTGTCCAACAAATAAGGCCTGTATCCGAAACAAATGTCAAGATCCATGTCCAGGCGTGTGCGGTACAAACGCCGAATGCAGTGTTATAAACCACGTGCCAACATGTACTTGTGTCTTCGGCTATATTGGGAATCCATTTACAAGCTGTACACCAGAACCCCTCTCACTACCAGTTACAGAAGCAACTATTGTTGATCCTTGTAATCCTAGCCCCTGCGGACCCAATAGCCAGTGTAGAAATATTAATGATCACGCAGTATGCTCATGCCTAGTTGATTATACTGGTACTCCACCAAATTGTAGGCCCGAGTGCGTTGTCAGTTCGGAATGTCCTCAGGATAAAGCGTGCCATAAATTCAAATGTGCCAACCCATGCAGAGGAACTTGCGGTGTCGGCGCCCGTTGCGAAGTTATCAATCATAATCCTATTTGTAGCTGCCCACACGGCCTTACTGGTGACCCGTTCACGAGATGCTACGACTTGCCACCACCACCACCAGAACCTGCACCAAAACCAGCAAGCGATCCTTGCATACCATCTCCTTGCGGAGCCAATTCGATATGTCGTGCTTTTGGTGATCAGCCTTCATGCTCATGTCTTCTTAACTATATTGGATCACCACCAAACTGCCGACCAGAATGTGTTGTCAACACCGATTGTCCTTCAAGCCAGGCGTGCATTACTGAGAAGTGTCGCGATCCATGCCCTGGTTCATGCGGTTTTAATGCAGAATGCAGAGTTCAAAATCATATTCCAATCTGTACATGCGTAACAGGCTTCATTGGCGATCCATTCGTACAATGTAACCCAAAACCCCCTCCACTGCCAGTTGTAGAAGATGATCCATGCAACCCATCACCCTGTGGACCTAATGCTCAATGCAACAATGGAATATGCACTTGTCATGCACAATATCATGGTGACCCATACCGGGGATGTCGACCAGAGTGTACCATGAACGCAGATTGTTCACCAAACAAATCTTGCAATAATCTGAAATGCATTGACCCATGTCCCGGAACCTGCGGTCAAGGTGCACGGTGTGATGTTGTTAACCATATACCGACTTGCAGTTGTCCAGCTGGTCTAGAAGGCGATCCGTTTACTCTCTGCCGTGCCGTCGTTGTCCAAGAAGCTCCTAAACGACCATGTAGTCCGTCCCCATGTGGACCAAACAGCATTTGCAATGTAGTAAATTCCGTTGCAGTGTGCGCCTGTCAAACAGGATACATAGGTAGTCCTCCATCTTGCCGACCAGAGTGCATAGTTAGTGCGGAATGTCCTCTTACCCAAGCATGCTTAAACAACAAGTGCATTGATCCATGCCCAGGCACGTGCGGCACTAACGCTAAGTGCCAGGTCATTAATCATAATCCGATTTGTAGCTGTAGTAGCGGACATACTGGAGATCCCTTCTCCCGATGCTATCCAATTCCAGGTAAGGCTTAGCTTTGAGTTTTACTTAAATTGTTTCTAACATTGAATTTCTTGCAGTCGAATCGCCACGTCCTGCTGAAAACCCGTGTGTGCCTTCTCCGTGTGGTTCGAATTCGGTGTGTCAAGTGCGCGGTGAAAGTCCAGCTTGTTCATGTTTGCCGGACTTTATTGGGGCGCCTCCTAATTGCCGTCCAGAGTGCACTATTAATCCGGAATGTAGCAGTTCGTTAGCATGCATACGGCAAAAGTGTAGTGATCCGTGTCCGGGTTCGTGCGGTTCGAACGCTATGTGTAACGTTATTAATCACAGTCCTGTGTGCACATGCATACCAGGGTACACTGGAGATCCTTTCACCAGCTGTATCATCATTCCTGGTAAGTGCTTTCAACATTATAAATGGCATGTGAGCGTTTTGCAGAATTATAGAAAATGTATCTATCAAAGAAAAACATAATTCTGCTTTTCGCTCAAACTTCTAAAAAGAAATGCTTGTAATCACTAACGTTTTATTTTATTTTTATAATAATACTATAAAGCAATATGTATTTTGAGGTGAAACTCACCTAATTCACAAAAATTGAATAAACAAAGGTGCGTTCATCGTTCAAACATCATGTTGCTTCATATTTGTAATACCTACTTTAACTTTTTTATTTATTTTTATTGCTTGCTTGTAAATACGCTTCTAAACGCCAAACGAAATATGTCGCTGCCCATTACGGTAACATATTTGCGCCCTACGCCAATTGCCCTCTCTGCCAAAACCCCCATTACATACCTGCGCTAAAGGAATTCATTTGAATAATGCTTTGGCCAAGAGCAATGTTTAAAACATTGAAATCACGCTGATAGGATAACAAACCATAACTATGCTTAACAAACAATGCCGCCAAAGCCCACACACGCTGATAACCCCTGCTATCAAGTTTCAACAAAGCAATGCGGTGATATTATAATCATTGGTCAATTTCCCATTTTCAGTACAAAGCGCACCAGTCGAAAGTTTACAGCCATGCGTTCCCAACCCTTGCGGCAGCAACGCTATTTGCAAAGAACTCAACAATGCCGGTTCATGTACTTGTAATCCATTCCATATTGGTAACCCTTATGAAGGCTGTCGTCCCGAATGTATACATAATAGCGACTGTCCAGCAGTACAGGCATGTATGAATAATAGATGCAAAGATCCATGTCCAGGTGTATGCGGTACACAAGCAATATGCCAGGTTGTCAATCATTCGCCTATCTGCAGCTGTGTTCCTGGTTATACAGGAAATCCATTTACTTATTGTCATATCCAGCAGCAAGAGCGTAAGAATGTACCCGATACAAATGATATGCTCTTACACATTCCCTTTGCAGCGGTTATACAAGAAATATCTCACCCGTGCCAACCATCACCTTGTGGACCAAACAGCCAATGCCGTGAAATTAATGAACAAGCAGTTTGCTCTTGTCTTCCCACTTTTATAGGTAGCCCGCCCACTTGTAGGCCCGAATGTGTAACCAGTTCAGAGTGCCCACTTACAAAAGCTTGCCAAAATCAAAAATGCATTGATCCTTGTCCCGGAATTTGCGGTATAAATGCAAAGTGTCAAGTGATAAATCATAGCCCCATTTGTTCTTGCAATGCTGGTCATACTGGAGATCCATTTACCAGATGTTATCATATTCCACGTAAGGGTTTAAGCCTGATCATATTTATCAGCTTGAAATACAAATAAAATATTTATTTACAGCCCCCGAACCCCCAAAACAAGATCCAATCTTTGTAAACCCTTGTTTGCCTTCACCATGTGGACCATTTTCTGAATGTAGAGATAGAGGAGGAGCCCCGTCATGTTCTTGTCTGCCAAATTATATTGGTGGTCCACCAAATTGCAGACCTGAGTGTACGATAAATTCAGAATGTTCTAGTAACTTAGCTTGTATCCGTGAGAAATGTATTGACCCATGTCCTGGATCTTGTGGAACCAATGCCCAGTGTAATGTGATTAATCACGTACCAATATGCACTTGCTTTGAAGGGTATACTGGTGATCCATTTGTAAATTGCCGTCCAAAGCCACCACCACGTAAGCTAAAAGTGGATTTATAACAATAGTGTTGTAATTATTGAAAAATTTGTAGTACCTACACCGATAGAAACAGATCCTTGCAATCCCTCGCCATGCGGTGCAAATGCTCAATGCCGAGATGGAATATGTACCTGTTTGCTAGAATATCAAGGTGACCCGTACCGCGGATGTAGGCCCGAATGTGTACTAAATAGTGATTGCAACAAAAACCAAGCATGCATACGCAGCAAATGTAAAGACCCATGTATTGGAACTTGTGGTCAACATGCTGAATGCAATGTGGTTAACCACATTCCCATGTGTTCTTGCATTCATGGACATACTGGAAACGCTTTCATCTTGTGTAGTCCAGTACCACGTAGGAATAATATTAATTAATTTCCATTGAGTTTTATTCTAAGACAATTCTTTTCAGCTCCTCTGAAAACAAACCCCTGCCATCCATCTCCATGTGGACAAAACAGTCAATGCCGTGAAGTAAACGGCCAAGCAGTTTGTTCATGTGTAATAGGATATATAGGTAGTCCACCAACTTGCC
>JARJDU010026581.1:0-11162 GCA_030264695.1 Lissagria laeviuscula | reverse complement strand
TTTTTTTCGTCATTATATGTTGTTATTCATTGTCCTGGCAGCTGCCTCCGTGGGCGGCCTCCGAGATGTTGCCTCTTGCTGGCTGCATGGTTTGTGTAGAACTGGTAGATTACAAAATTCGAAAATATCAAATTGACGGCATTTTGAAATAACAAGGATTGTTTTTGTTTTTGTTTTGGGGGCAGAGGTAATTGTGCATCTCCTGCTTTTTTCCCAGTAAGCCTGCTTTTGATTTCTCTCCCATTTCTTGACCGCCATCCTGAAATGTGTCTCTGTCAGTCCGTATGTCGGCTCTGAGTCAATGAAGGGAGCTTCTGCTCTTGTGTTGGCTGTCTGATATGATAGAAATATTGCTTTAGTGCAATATTCTAGACATCTTAAGGATCACAAAAAATCGTTTTTTTTTCTAAGTCTTAGGGTTTAGTCTTTTATTAACAGCGATTTAGTAGATTGACAGTTTTTCGTTAGATTATCTTACATACTTACATTTTGCAACGTTGTAAATATATGGTTTTGCAGCATACCGGAAAAGATGAGCGCTCATCGAAGACACAACTCATGGGATGGGAGACCCGGTTCGAACACAGCAATCCGCGCAAAGAGTTCCGGATCAGATGGAAGTAAATCGTCCGATCGTCGGTCGAGAATGCAGAATAACATCGAGTAAGTAATTGATGCTATCTAGTGTGGGCGAGATTCGCTTATCAATCGTATTTTCTTCATGAATCCATGAGAGAATTCATACAAACGTGTATTTTGTGATATATACATACCCAAGACCAAAACGCAAATTTAACTAAGACTTCTTTTGCGCGCCAATGGTATTATGATTTTTTTACTGCTTAATGACGTCATCATTAAACGTATGGATATTTCCGTAACTTTATTTTTGCAAATCGATTTATGTTTGTGCAGTCAGTTGTATGTCCGTTCTCATCTGTTTAATCACATTGCTAGGTGTGAGTTTGCAAAATGTTTTAAATATCATATAATACACAGACATATCGCAAACATTTGTTTTATATCTTCAATGTATTGTGAGACCCACTATTTGTCTCACTCTCTCTCTCTCTTTCTCTTACAATTCTTATTAATGTTCTCTATTCTTGTGACATGTTTAATTAATTCACTTCAAATTACGTATATATGCACAACGATATAAAGTTATGGAAATATCTATATAACATTTGCAGGGGTGTATAAAAGTAGCATTCCATATTAGCACTAAAACCATGCTTAAAGCAGCGTCTCGGGCGGCGATGAATGGCATCCGGATGAGGCAAGCGGCGCCGCGACGCCACTAGATGAAGATAGGCCTCGGTTCTCTATGGGCAACAAGGATATGTTCGGTAGCTCAATCAGCATCGATCAAGACGACGACGACATATTTGATAGACCATGAATTTTAAGCAATTTTAGGCAGTAACAACAAGAACAACCAATTAAACAACACCAAAACATGAAAACCTAATGAATAATGACTTCATTTTGAATTGAATGTATTAACTATGCATTAGTATAAACTTTGTTTAGAGCGTTTTAGTGAGTTAGAGATATCAGATGAAAAGATATAAAAATATATATAAATGGAGGTTTTAACAAAGAAAAGAAAAAAAACGTCCTAGGGTTAAAGTATTTAATCATTTGTTGTGTTATAATAATGTTGAGTGTATAAATAAATTACTAAAAACTAGTATAAGCTGTTTTTTATTTGATATGTAATTATCTATAATTAAATTTACATTAAATTGCTATGTTGTTAGTTAACTAAAAATAAAATCATAGGCTCATTGTACTGTTATTGAATGCTAGTACCCAGCTAACACCCAAAGCGCGGTTATTGGTCGGCCCAACGTTGAGAACGTTGGCGACGGCAGCTTGATATTGGCATTGCAGTCGTTAACTTGGGGACTTTAGCGCATACGTTGCACGCTAATGTTAACCGTGTTCAACTCCTTCTAACATTTTATGAGGCCACGAGCTCATTTCTAGCGTGCAGTTCGGAAACTTGCGTTGGCGGTATGCATTTTCTATGACGGCAATAAAGCGGAACGATGATGGCAGTCTCTATTGCCTAACTGGCCAACCGTCGACGCATTTTTGTTTTGCTGACGTTTCAGCATCGGTGCAATGGCGGCCACCGTATGTGTGTTAATTGGAGAATACTAAGTGAACTCATACTATTGTCAAAAATTGACATTTCAGTAGTGCCAACTTAAAATCTTTACAGTATCACAACTACTTATTTCATTAACTTATTTCTTTTTATTAAATTTTATATCTAGACAATTATAGTTCAAGGCTTCCAATTTTTTCATTAATTGTTACTCACTAATTATTTAATTGTCACTGCTACCTTAAAACAATTCAATTTTTTTAAATTTGACAAGTATATAATTATTAGAACAAAGTCGTAATCTAATCAAACAAAACAATGCATTAACGTACTGTGACGAAACATGGCGCAACATCATACAACATATTAAAAACAACATTGATTAATCCATCGATTTTAATTTGCCTTTAGCCGCAACATAAATAATACAATTGTAGCGACTTTCATCGAGACGCTGCTACATCGTTTGACGCTGTGTGTTTTAAATGCTGCACGTTCACAGTGTGTGCGAGTAATCGTTCTATTTTATTTTAAAAAAAAAACAACAACAAGATTCAAACCTTCTGTTGCAAGTAAGTACCAATATGTTTAATCCGCTTTATAGAATATGTATATCTAAATTAAATACATATGCCGTCGCGTCGCAAACTTTCAATTTGTAAGTTTGCGTTGGCATTGATTCGGACGATGAGTAGTCACCGCGTAAGCAAATCGTCGACGTAAATAACAAACCGCTAGCGATTCGCGTGATTTTCCTTTCGTTTACTCAATGCGTGAGAAAATACGTATAAATAATCACCAGTGAAGTCACACGATAAATTCAAACTGTTTTAAGCGCGAAGCGAACTAGTTTGTTGTTCTAGTATAGACAGTAGATGCATTCGCATGAATAAAGGAAGAAGATATTTGAAGTATCCGCCGTATGCGCAAATTTCTTAAGCATTTCTGGAGTTTTAAATATAATTATATTCTACACAATAATGCATTAAAGAAATTAAGTAATTATATATTTGACGTGTTTACTTGTATATTTAATACATTTTGTCAATTTAAAGTATGCCTACTGTATATACAATCCGTTTCATTAAAATTGGCAACGTCGCGCTGTCTACATTAATTGCCATTTTGTACATTCTGGTTGAACTCGAAAATTCAAAGTCATTCTTAGTCGTCATACAGATTGACGGCTTGTAAATCAATATCGATTTTGTAAGTATATACCTGACGCTTTGTGCATTTTGGGGGTTGGTTTCTCACAGGGAAGGTGGTACAATTTGATAAAATTTGCAGTAGTGTTTTGAATCTCCCGCTGGTTTTGTATGAAGGTTAGGGTCGTACTGAACCGGGTAGTACCTAGAAAACAATTGGCAGACCTGTCGTGATCAGTGTCTTTCTTCGCCGGTGTAGCATATCGGCCACCATCACGCTCGCATTCTTGCGCCGGTGGAATCGCAGTCAAAATCCAAAACGTACTAGTTCTAAATCGCGTTCAAGTCCCCCTCTTACGCTTGTGGACTATAAAAGCGTCTTAACACTGTAGGGCTTAAGGGTGGAGGCGGCTAGTTTTAAAACCGTTGTTTTGTGTGTCCGATGTCTAGTGCTGAAATCCTAGATAGCTCCGTCGATCCCCCAGCCAAGAAGCGGAAGCTCTCATCGTCGCCTCTTGCAGCTACCGTCGAAATGGCGAACAACGGAGCGAGCGCCTCGCAAGGCAATAACGACATCGATGAGGGTTTGTACTCGCGACAGCTGTATGTCCTGGGGCACGACGCAATGCGCCGCATGGCATCATCTGACGTGCTGATTTCCGGTCTTGGTGGACTCGGAGTTGAAGTTGCGAAGAACGTTATCCTCGGCGGTGTCAAGTCCGTAACACTTCACGACGAAGCGAAATGCTCTCAGCAGGATCTATCTGCACAGTTCTATCTCACTGAAAGTGATATTGGAGTTAATCGTGCTGAGGCATGCTTGAAAAAGCTCTCAGAATTGAATACCTATGTACCAACGAAGGCATACACTAGTGCATTAACTGAAGAATTCCTAACTGGTTTTAGGGTGGTTGTGCTTACTAGTTGCCCACAGAATGAACAACTTCGCATTGCTGAAATCACTCATGCCAATAACATTGCACTTATTGTGGCCGACACGAGAGGCCTGTTCGCGCAAGTGTTTTGCGATTTTGGACCATCATTCACTGTGGTTGATGTCAATGGTGAACCTACTGTATCTGCCATGATTGCTGATATCACCAATGATAAAGAATCTATTGTCACTTGTATTGATGACACGCGTCATGGCATGGAGGATGGCGACTATGTCACATTCTCAGAAATCAAGGGCATGACTGAATTGAATACTCAACCACCGGTTAAGATCAAAGTCTTGGGTCCATATACTTTCAGTATTGGTGATACCACTGCTTTTGGGAAATATGAAAGGGGAGGCATTGCACAACAAGTGAAAATGCCTAAAGTTGTGGCTTTTAAGACAATGGCAGAAAGTATGAAGGAGCCTGAATTTGTTGTCACTGATTTTGGCAAGTTTGATCATCCACAACAGCTACATATTGCTTTTAATGCTTTACATAAATATAAGGAAAAGTTTGATATGTTGCCAAAACCATGGTGTAATTCTGATGCTGAAGAATTTCTTACAATTGCTAAGACTGTGGCTATGGATGGTGGAAATGATACTGAGATTAATACACAGCTGTTGGAGATATTTGCGAAAGTGTCTGCTGGGGACTTAAATCCTATGAATGCAACCATTGGAGGTGTTGTAGCTCAGGAAGTCATGAAAGCTTGTTCTGGAAAGTTTCATCCTATCTATCAATGGTTGTATTTTGATGCAATTGAATGCTTGCCTGAAGATAAGAGCACAATCACTGAAGAAAATGCTAAACCTATTGGTAGCAGATATGATGCACAGGTTGCTGTGTTTGGCAGTGATTTCCAAAAGACTTTGGGTGAGTATGAAATTGGAATTTTGTTCAATTGTTTGTAATCTTCCGTTGTTTTATTTTGCTAGGTGCATTGAAATACTTCGTGGTTGGCGCTGGTGCCATCGGTTGTGAATTGCTCAAGAATTTTGCAATGATGGGAGTTGCTGGGGATGGTGGACAACTTACTGTTACCGATATGGACCTTATTGAGAAATCGAATTTGAATCGGCAATTCTTGTTCCGACCTCATGACGTCCAACGTGCCAAGTCTGCAACTGCTGCTAAAGTATATTTGCAATCAACTTGTAGTGCGTTCTTAAATCATCTCCAAGCTCGCAGCGAGTTTAGGAACACAGAGCAAAGCCTTGACTGCTTCTTCTTGGCACATTTAAGAACGCTTTGGAGTTGAATTAAGAACACCCTATAGATTTCTTTTTCAATCATAGATTAATTATTTCTTTCTTTCTAAGGTAATCAAATCAATGAACCCCTCAATTAATATAATCGCGCATGAGAATCGCGTAGGCGCAGAGACTGAGAGCGTCTACGACGACGATTTCTTCGAGAATCTCGACGGAGTCGCCAACGCTTTGGACAACGTCGATGCTCGCATCTATATGGATCGTAGATGTGTCTACTATCGCAAACCTCTTCTAGAATCTGGTACACTTGGTACCAAAGGCAATACACAAGTCGTCGTTCCGCACTTAACAGAATCCTATAGTTCCTCTCAAGATCCACCAGAGAAGTCGATTCCAATTTGTACTCTCAAGAACTTCCCCAACGCTATTGAGCATACTCTACAATGGGCTAGAGATAATTTCGAAGGACTCTTCAAGCAATGCGCCGAGAATGCGTCGCTGTATCTCACTGATCCGGAGTTTGTAGAGCGTTCGATTAAACTTCCAGGTGTCCAACCTGTCGAGATCTTGGAATCTGTCAAATCCGCTCTGGTAGATGAACGTCCTATGAATATCCAGGACTGTGTAACATGGGCCCGCCTTCATTGGGAAGAACAATATGGTAATCAGATCAAACAACTGTTGTATAACTTTCCTCCGGATCAATTGACATCAACTGGCCAGTTGTTTTGGAGTGGACCTAAACGATGCCCCAGACCGTTGACTTTCGATACTGATGAGCCTTTACATTTGGATTATATTTACAACGCAGCGAATTTGAAGGCGGAGGTTTATGGTATTCCTCAAGTTAGGGATAGGAGTTTGATTCTTGAGATGGTTAACAATGTGAAAGTACGTATTAGATTTTGTTGTTCATTTCTAAACTTAAGATTTACTTAAAAAAATTAATTTTTAGGTGCCTGAATTTGTACCAAAATCAGGCGTGAAAATCGCCGTCACAGATTCCCAAATGGCTGTTACAAACGGCTCCAGCGCCGACTTAGATCGCGTCGGTTGTCTGGTGGAATCCCTACCGAAGGTTTCCAGTCTCTCGGGGTTGAAACTAACACCTTTGGAATTCGAGAAAGACGACGATAACAATCTCCACATTGATTTCATCGTTGCCGCATCGAATCTAAGAGCTGCGAATTATAACATCCCACTTGCAGATCGTCACAAGTCGAAGCTCATCGCCGGCAAGATCATCCCAGCCATTGCAACCACCACGTCCGTGGTAGCTGGCCTCGTCGGTCTCGAGTTATACAAACTCGCCAGAGGAGTCGACAAACTAGAGATTTTCAAGAATGGATTCGTTAACTTAGCTCTACCCTTTTTCGGCTTCTCTGAACCGATAGCTGCCCCTAAGTTGGAATACTGCGGCAATGAATGGACCCTGTGGGATAGGTTTGAGATCGATGGGGAAATGACACTCGCCCAGTTCTTAGATTACTTCAAAGAGAAGCATGGCTTGGAGATTACGATGCTGTCTCAAGGAGTCTGCATGTTGTATTCGTTCTTTATGGCTAAGGCAAAGGCCCAGGAAAGGTTATTGCTACCGATGTCGGAGGTGGTCAAGCGTGTGTCGAAGAAACGTTTGGAACCGCATGTTAAAGCTCTTGTGTTTGAGCTATGCTGTAATGATGCCGACGGCAACGACGTCGAAGTGCCGTACGTCAAATACAATCTGCCCTAAATCTCTAGCATTAGAATTGGTGTCCGGTGCGAGCGTGTGTGTGTCTGCTTGTTGCATTAATGCCTGTGTTAAATGTATCAGCTCGATTCACCAAAATGGCTATCAGCGGGAACAACCCAATGCAACTCTGGATGATTATTATACTAGAACACTAAATTTCGATATGAAATGTAAAAATTGTGATCTTGTTAATACGCATTATGACGCAAAATGAAAAGAAAAATACGAATAATTGAGAAATAATGTTTATACATATAAAAGAAATAAGTTGTATCGAGTTTTGAAGACATACAGACAGAGCACAGAAACACGACGCGATATTTTTCACTGTGCATCCATTTGTCGCGCAGCAGCCAGACAGGCGTAGGATAACAACACTCTAGCACTTAATTTTATCTATTCTTATTATTGAGGTTATTTATATGAATATCAAATTATTATTAATAATAATCTTATGAATTTAATGAGAGAACACATGTAATGAAATGCGAAATTAATTGATTCTAGCATTTAAGGGTAAATTGTATGAGAATTTATGATGCTCAGATGGTGTGAACGCATCAACAACACTAACTTTGTAATAATTTATGCCTAGCATATTTTCATTTAGGGCTAGATAGCATAATAGTGTTTATTTTCTTATTGAGTATTTTCACGTGTGTAACATCATTATGAGAGGAGCATTAATAAAATCAACAGAATTTATAAATATAAAAAAGGTTTAATTTTTATGCATAGATTCCCAGCAACCCCTTCAGAAAATGTCAAAACGAAGCGTCGAAACTAACTTTCTATGATTTTTCAACTTAAATTACCCATAATTACGGATTTAATTGCATTGCATTCTACATCACATGAAAGGTCATTAAATTTTCTCCAGTTTAAAGCATTAATAATTCTATTTGAATACTTTTAAAAGTAATTGCTAATTGGATTTATTTAAAAAAAAATTACTAAACATTCTAAACCAAAAATCCCTAGAAATTCTAAGGTTGTCGTCCTGCTGTCACTAAATTATCTCACAATCGCAGTCACGTTTCTCGCACATTTCTGCTACCCGGCATTCGTAAAAATCTCAAACAAAACACCAAAAATGAGCGGATTCTTAAAAGTAGCGACGAGGTTTAATACCATGCGTGCAATGCTCCAGCCTGTAAAGCGAGCTGTGAATCATGTGAACGCAACTCAACACCGGCAAATTGCACGTAATTTATGGTACATGTGCAATTCGCGAGACAACCACTCGACTTTACATCACAATCCTTCGACGATGTGCAGTTGCGGATGCGGAAGTCGTGCAGGTGTACATACCAAAGGCGAGCGCGAACTCGTAGAATTCTTAACTGAGGAAATACTTGCTGAGCGTAAAGCACAGAAAGCTAAAACCATCCCAACAGAAGTTGATGGTTTCGAAGCAACTTTGAATGGAGCTGAGGTCACACTCACGAAAAAGACCGACAAGGAGACGTAAGAATGATAGAGTTTAATTTAAATAATTGAATTATGTATTGCATAACTAGAATAAATATTATAATATGTTATAGTATAAAGATCCGCTTCAATGTTAATCACACTGTGGATACTGAACATGAACCAGAAGTCAATCCAAATATGGAAAAAGCAGATATTGGTGAGTTGAAGTCAAAGCCAGCATTTAAGGTGGATCTTCTCAGAGGGGAAACAACTGTCAGCTTGTTATGCTCATTCATTGGACCTAATGAACAAGATGAGAACTTCAATGACATCTTTGGTATTGATGAAATCAGCATTTTCAATGGTGATTGGAATGAGAATGTCTATGCTGTTTCTGGTGAAGTAGTTGATACATATCTATATGATTTGCTTATGAATTACTTGGAAGAGAAGGGAATTAACAATGAATTCATTGAGAAGCTGAGTGACTACAGCACATGTTATGAACATTCATGCTATATAGGACTCCTTGAAGGACTTTCCAAGTTTGCATCAGGCAAATAGTTAAGTTTAAGTCATTAACAAAGAACTTTTATTTTATATGTATAAGTATTGTTCATGTTGATCAATGTGTGTGTCAGTATTTGGTGACTGATTGTCTAAGATGCTTATCAGCTTTGTTTCTTATGCAGATAATCATCTTACATTGATCAACTGATTCTCAATTCTTGTTATTCCTTTTATATTTGATTTTCAAGATAATTAAATTGTACATGCAATATATTTAAGGAATATTTTTGAACATTTCAGGTGATAATTTATTTTTGTATTTACTGATGTTTATGTTTTGTTGTTAGGTGGTGGTTGCCTTTCTTGTTCAGTTCCTAAAAGATCCTTTTCCACTTCTTGTAGATCAATTTTATGTTCCTTCATTGCTTTCTGTAACAAATGTTATAGATTATAGTAGCAATACTTAAATAAAGGCTTCAGATTGTCATTTTTATGTTACAAGAAGACAAATTACTCACTTTAACACATTCCTGATACACTTTTAAAAATGGTGCACACATTTTATCATCTGTATCTCCTTTAAGGAAATGATCTGAGAACCAGGAATTGAAGCAAGCATCGTATTGCTTTTTTAGTTCATTGCAGTCTGCCCCAATACTATTCATGACCTTAACATATCAAAATTTCAGCACTAATATGATATACTTATATAAATACATGTTATAATAAACGTACCAGTTCTTTGCTGTGCACCCTTCAGTAATAATTCTACTTTTTGTTATAAGAAATTGTAGAATGAGGAATTATTTTTCTTGGTTAAGGTAGTACTTTAATAAGTGACAAATAATTTTAATTATGAGGAAATCAAAATTTAAACAGCGATTTAGTTCATATTGATCTATCGAATTTGTTGATCAAAATAGCATTATAAAGATTTAAATTTATGCATGTGTATGATCCGAATGCACGTAGTGCAGATGAATGTGGTTAGTTCATCTTTTGGTATTGACAATTTGACATTGACATTGCGCGCATGCGTACTTCAACAATAGGGTGGAAAATTCAAACAGCAATTTCTGTGATAACAGATTTATCACTAGCTATCAGTAATATCACTACTATTAATTTTTATTTCATTATTAGGTCAACTTTATGCTACATTTAGTGAGTTAGCGGTATGTTTGCAATGATAAAAATGCAAATTTAAATAGATTACAATTTCAATTATGACATTTTATAAGAAATTACATTCGAGCAGTGATTTCCTAGTCAATTATTACTTGAATATTCTGCTAAAATTAATATATTTAGTGTGTAAATTGCAATGTCGTTTGAAACAGCATTTGCAACGTTTCATGCAGAACCACAATAGTACAATTCTTATCTTTGATATTCTCTTTCACCTCGTCTTTCGTGTGCGCACAGGTACGCGGCATGCGCATCAGTTTTAGTTCGGTCGCTGCAGATTGTACAACAATTTATTGCATCACGTTGAAATTGTTTATTTATTATCTGGTTAATTATTAATCTAATACGTTAACATTTCCCTGTTAATATTGTACGGGCGTACTACCTGTTAGCGGCGTGATTACGTTTATACTATGTAAAAAGTGTGAGTGTTGTGTCGACAATAGGAGAAACGCATTGCTTCGTGTCCGCCATTTCCATGGAGTATAATAAGATTCTTGCATACAAGTAAGTATTCTGGGTGATTGTTGTTTTGCGGATGCTAAATAATCTAATTAATATTAATATGAAATGCTACCGTTTAGAGTACATAATCATGTTGGTTTCTAGATTTTTGATTTTATTTGCCGAGTAAGAGATCATCAAGAAGCGCTAAGCTAATGCAGTTTCTATAACGTAAACGTTTCTTCTTATCATTTCTAGAATAAATTCTTAAAAATTATTTTTGAATTAATATTGTTATTACTTGTTATAAGCATATTTGTATAAAAAATTGTAAATTAGAATTTATTTTGGTCAAGCTAGTAACAGACAAAATCAAATTTGTCGTCGTCGGTCGTTCATGACATTGCGAAGGACGCACGTATGTGCATTAAGAATTGATAAAGATTTACCGGCGCC
>JARJDU010026578.1:0-19024 GCA_030264695.1 Lissagria laeviuscula | reverse complement strand
TTGCCCCCGTTAGTCACGCCCTGGACGACGATCATGAGTCTCATTGTCGACTATTTCTTGTTCTTTAGATGAAGTTTTAGGCCAGTGGTAATCATGGATCTGGAAAAGGGTAGACTCACCAAACTGGTTGCGTAGCTGTTGAAGAATTTCAACCGACCGCACGTTTTTTTTTTTTTTAAGAAATTTTATGATTATTTTCGTGCGCAACTGGCTTCATACCCGCCTATCCTCTTTCTACTACCAATTCTTGATCCCATCATCATAGAAAGATTGGAAAAATATATTACAAATTTAGACGATTATGTAGAAAAACTATAATTTTTTAATTATTGCTTATCTTTTTATAAAATAAAAAATGGAAAAATAAAGTCTCGTTTATATTTGATCGTCCGTCGTATTAAGAACTCGCACTCTTTACGCATTTCCCAAATCCTAAACATGTATCCCTCATATATGCACACAATTCCAACTAAAGCCAGTTGAGCGGACGGAGAGAAATTTGGTAGAACTATGCTAAACTAGGTCTGTTTTGCTATAGGAGGAAGATATGTTTTGGCCAGTCCAAATGGCACTTAAAAGATCCTTCAGGTTACTGGTACTCTGCTGCTACGGCTCTAAACTGTGATTCGAGCAAGGATAGGCATTTCACAATAAGCTCTTGTTTTACATTAAAGTTAATGGTTTATGTGAGGTTCACTCGGCGATGGTTTGCACGTCTAGCAACAATGGTCCAATCACATGTAAGGCACACAACTTGGAAAAACATAAGTAATAAATCTCATGGTCTCGCGCGGGGCCCTTTAGGTCTTGGAACCTGTAGCAAAAACAGAAAGGTCAGGGGCATGAAGACTGTTAATGTGAAATGAGAATGCTGACCGGCCGGTCACAGCGACCACCTTATCTTATGTTTATTTTTGCAGCTGCGTGGCTTGGATTGATGAATTGAATGAGGTGATGCCGGTCGGTTGAGTTATTATTATTATGGAACTCTTTTATTCTTTAAATATTTTATATTTGTATGTTTAGTTTGTAAGTCAGTGTTATTAAAGAACCCAATCGGAAGAGACGCGTAGTCCAGTCGATATTTAACTGTTAATGTGTAGTAAAATAATATTCATATCACGGGTAGTGTTTTGGGTGTTAATTTCACAGGGACCTATACAAACCTGCGTCCTTCGTAATGCCATGCAAGCGCAACGATTTAATTGCTGTATATACGTAGCGTGAGAGTATGATAAGTTGATTAGCAATAAATTGGTACATTTGGCAACGACATTTTGAGTGGCTTGATTGGCACTGCATGCGTTTTACTACATGGTGTTCACCAGCACCGAAAGCCTGAGGACTCATCTAAAACGTCGCGACAATCTGAGCACCCGTAAGTTATAACAAAGCAGAGCAACTTGTTATTTAGATGTTATTATTTTACATGATAATTGCTACAGTCGAAGACTGTCTCTCCTGCAGCGTGCAGCGTCGGCTTCACAGCACACTCAGCGCTTACGTAACAAGCAAGTCCAGCATTGAACCAATAGAAACCAAACTATATAATTATTAAATATATTGATGAACAAGTTAAATTAGTAACATTTTATTACGCCCATTTTTAATTTAACATTTGAATTAACAATGAATGAAATCTGATCGGTTTTGAATGGATAGTTAATCGAGTTAATCGAGTTAATCATCCAATTGACACAACGATGCTACTCCACGATTTATCCAGTGTCTCTCCTTCAGATCAGTATCAAATATAATATACATCACAAAATTTGTAGAATGCCCAGTTGTCGACAGTACGCCTCTTCTCGCACTGGTTTTATATATTGGACATGTGTATGACGGTCTTGCACGAATATCGCTCTTTAATTCTGGCTTTAGCCATATAATGGGAACAACATCAAACAAAATTTTAGAATAGGATTCATTTAATTTATTTGTCTTTCGGTCCCAGCGTGCGCCTTCCAAAAATAAACCCTAAAAAGCAAAAACAGATTGTAAATTCTTTAAACATGGAATATATTAGATTAAAAAATATCTAGTTTATAAAATAGTTAGTAAATAAACCCAAATATCATATATAAGTATCGTTATTACTGAAATTAACACAGATGTCGGTTCCTTGGCGATGCATTGCTGCATGAAAAAGAAGTTTATTTGTTATCAAATAACCTGTCTGACGATTTTTCTTTGCAAATTAGTAAGATTACCTGTATAAATTCCTCAAATTCCTCTCGATAATCTTGTACAAGCTGCTTGTGCAAACACAAATAATCATATATTTAATTTATATTTTAACTTTAGCGTTTCCCTCTAATTGATAACTTTACACAAATTGTTTACCTTAAAATGAATACCAATTTCAGGAGTTTCGGGTGCTTCTGTTTCATAAGAAGTTACAAAGAAATCAAATCCCACGTGATCAATTGGATATTGTTTCTTTCTAGAAAAGTTTTGCAATACTCCAGTCAAAAATGACTGCGTGAAGTAAAATCCCGAAAGCCAGAAAACTGAAGGTGGTCCATTATCTATCCATGTTTGAAGGAACTGCAACCTGGCCAACAAATCATTTACATATGACCCCAACGGTTTTAAACTGGGATAACTTTTCTCAGCCCAACTTGAAGGTATCTTGCCTACTACCAACGAGAAAAACAATTCATCCAACGCAGCTGACATAACAACAAGGCCCTTGATAGCTTTAATGACATCAGCTAAGGATTGCGAGATAACTTTTGTGAGGCGATTAAAACGAATCAATTCTTGTTTAAGAACAGTATTCATGGAGTTGTCGTAAAGTACAGGATACATTTTTGCAACCATATCAATATCAAACTGTCCGGGTAACTTATCTAGAATACTCTTTGCTAAAGCGATGACCATGCTTTCAGTGTCTCCTCCAGGGCCACCAGCAGCAATTTGTGTCTGGGTTAATAATACACCATTTAACAATATCGCAGTTTCTTGATTATCCTTTGTAATATCTGCATTCTCGTGAAGACCGAATACTTCGGGTTGAGGGATCAATGGTAAACTTTTAATGTATGTAATAATCCCACGGTATGAAGTGTCTTGGGGTACAAAATAAGTCCCACTAGGAGAAAATGCATATAAAGCTGAATAAACTGTATGAGAACAGTAAAAAATTGACAAAATAGATGCCAACAATCTACGATCTTTATCATCTGTAACACGGCCACCATAATTGCATTCACCCGTAAGGTAAATAAGAGCTTCAAATGGCACTTCGTTGTAATCAACTAAAAACATTTGCAGTTGCAAGACACATATTCTTAAATCGGACTCGTTAAATTCATAGGGAATATTCCATCCCAGAGGCCCAAATTTTCTTCTTTCTTGTATCAAAGCATGAAAGAAACATAAAGAAAATAAGAGAGTTTGCCAAGCATGCCAGTTTGGAACCGAATTGAAGAAACTCATGTCTGATATTGGATCCGAAGTGTAAGATCTTAGTATATTTAATTTTAAGCCTTTAGGTGCTTCATTTGTCATTTTAACACCTGAAAGTATAAAATCCGAACTATGCATTCAATATACATTACAAAGGAACATTAGTTTATACCATTTTGCAGAATGGATACGGGGAACGCTCTGCTTGGATAGCTAGTCAACCATAATCGAAATAATTTGTTTGTAGCATCTGGCACAATGACCTCATCGCAAATGCGATCTAATTCTCTCATCCAACTTTCAGCTAAATGGCAATTCTGTAATACGACCCATTGACCAGTCTCTAAAGCTGTGGTAATCATTCCGGATGCAATTGGTCCTTGCCCTTGTCCCAAAGAAATTGTCATCAATTGCGTTTTTTCGATTCCCTTATCTGCTGCAAATCGAATTAGACCAGACATTGGATCAGATCCAGCCGATAAAACAAAAATTAAAGGGGAGCAGCAATTGCTGTCGGCATAAGATTCTTCTAAATTAAACTGAGGTGGTTCTAAAAAAGTTTGACCCATTTCTTCGACAATGTAGATCTGAAATATTTAGTTATTTATTATGATAAGTATGTGATCAATTAAAAAACAATGAGATGATAACCTCTTATTTACCTGAAAAGCAGGGACGATCTTATCAGGTCGGATACATCGAATAATCACCAGTCTATGAAGTTTTTTCTGCTGGTTGAATGGAGCTGGAAATTCCTGTGCATGTGGGTTAGAACTGTCATAGAATTTCTTCCAGTCTTTCAAGTTCTCTGCAAAATGTGCGTGAAAACCTTGCAACCTGCAGGTGAAAATGGTTATTTATAAATTATACTAATATAAGTAGATAAGATTATAATAAGCATATATAGGATATATGTATACCCTGGCAAATTTGATGCTCTGACGATTTCTGACCAAGATTTGTCCGTTAACCACACTGGAGCTGGATTGGGAACGGGATTAGAAAGTGCAACGCCACCAGTCAATAAAAAGTTTAAAATCTCTTCTTCTAGCAATCCCTGAAATAGTAAAATAACATTTTAATTTTGCATTTAGAAAAATAATGCACATCCTTACCTTTGCTCTTTTAATCCCTACAGTAAGAACAAAAGAGAAGATCAGCTTATCCTTTTCAAACAATGATCTGCATACGTTACGGTATATACTATTGGTAAAATAATTATTCAACGTTTCTATCCGAATAGCCAAGTCGTCATTTTTAGGACTATTAAGAATCGATTGATTGTACAAGTTGATAAACCATGGTAACGAATACTGATACATGGGATCAATGTTAGCCATATCAGATATGCAGAAGAATAAAACTGATGAATGTTTGGAAACCGGAACATAACGATTCCTAGCTTCATCAATCTCCCGTTCCGTGACTGCAGCAAGTTTTTGTTTTTCTTGAATGTTAGCGCTCACTATTTTGCTCGAAGATAATATCTTAATAGCAGTCTCATCTTCCAAAATATTTCCCTCTGAAGTACTCAACACTTCAAGAATTTTATCTTCAATTTCCTTCAAAAGTTTCTTATTATGTGCGCCTTCTACAATCATGGTATTCTTTTTTTCTTCCAAATCAGGGCAATCTTTTGCAACTACAATGCCCAATAGTTGATCTTGAAGACCTTGTGGTGTTATCATAAAATTAAGCAAAGAAACTTTGACAGCAATTTCAGGTAAATAATGAGGATTCCTTAGTCGAGTGGTTATGTAAAACCGAAAATCAAAGTTGTATTCTAACACCTGATCACCTAGCTTCAGGTACCAAGCGCCTTGAGACTTGAATATATTTTTCACTAGTATAGGATCCAAAAGGGCATCCAATTCTTCTCCAACGTTCTCCAATAGAACAGGCTGACCCCATGTGACTGCATTTTCCAGAATTCTTGTGTAATTCGCATCGGTAAGTTTGATTATAGACAAGCGATTATGTTTTTCCATGTTTTTTACCCATTTGTTTGCAGGTCCTTGCGGGTCTATCATTAAAGGCCAGCGATTTGCTTTCGTGGCAATTAAACCGTTCTCAATACTATAATTATCAACAGGTAGGCCATCAATATTCCATGCACGGATTACAACTGGCTCACCAATTGTAGCGACCAATGAAAACATTTGAGAACAGGGAATATCTAAATGTATGCAATATTCATTCCAGGATTTGACTAAATCCACACGATAGTCGACTGTGAACGGACCCAAATAGGAAATCACTCCGGCTGATAGCAAAACATCTCCTATTACGTTACCCAAAAGGTTCTGCAGGGCAACTGCTGAGTCGGACCATCTGGTTTTTTCTCCACCGAGCCCACCAATCAACTTCTCTGCGCGGTCAAGTTTCTGCGAACATAGCTCAATATTATCTTCAAGTTCCTTTTTCTTTTTGGTCTCAGCAGCAAATTCATCATTGAGCGCCTGTAGCTTGTCAGTTACTTCTTGTAATTGAGCTCGTTTCTTATTCAATGTTTCCATCTGGGAAGCCAACTCCGACTCGGCTTGTTCTAAGTTAGCTTTCTTCGGGGCAACGATTTTAATGACGCGGTCATAGATATCCATTGCGCGTACCCATCTGCACAAACCTTCGCATGCTGTAGAGACACTTTTAACATAATTTGGTTCGAATTCCCGATCAGGAATATATCGGTCTCGTATGCGTTTCATGACAGGTACGGGTATAGCATCCTTGTTATATGCTTTTAAACTATCTAAAAACTTCATATCACTAAGTAGCTTTAATGATGGTCCCCAGTAATCCTCAGCCATAAATCCAGCAGCGTTTGGCTTTCTATCGGGTTTAACACCCTTCATCACGCAAACAGCTTCCATTACCAACTTAACAGCAGAGGGTGGATTCTTCATAGATTTCACAACTGTAATATCAGCTGGTTTCAGAGTATTGAGTGCATCGATAGCAGCTTCTAAAGCAGGAATAGCTTCAGCAAGATCGGATTCACAATCATCTTTAATGGCCTGAGCAGCTGCCGCTGCTTCATTTGCAAGAGCCTCATCAGCGCCCACAATTTCTTTCTGTTTTTCTACAATGACTGTATCTTGTTCTATTTTAATCATAAGTTTTTCTGTTTTTTCCGAAGCTACTACAAGCTTAGGTTGCAAAGCGTGTAATTCGTCCTGCATTACACTAACTTGTCCCGCAGCAAAATCCAATTTTTCTAAACCCGTTTCATACCGATTACGCCCCAAAGTGATCTGCTCAACTTTAAAAAAGTACATCTTTTTAAATAAATATATTAACTCCAAATAGGACGTAGGTGTAATATATGTCTTTCGTTTTTGGTCTCTGAAAAAAGTGTCCGATGCCTGCTGCACAGTTACATGAAATCTTTTGCACATTAACATGCAAGTTTCCACGTACTTCTCGCCAATGTCCATTTGAGCTAAAAACATATTAGCAACCTTCTCTAGGGCATCATCAGGCCATTTTAAAAACCAGTCAATTGTGCAACAATTAATTAAAGATGGAAACATTCTAATGCGCGTTCGGAAAGCATCCCCAATTGGACTCATACATAATGCAATATGTAGATTAGACTTAACACGTTCAATAAAAAAGCTGTATAATGCCAAAGGAGTGCTATCCATTTTTCTTCCACTATCTCGCATGGCAACTTGCATTTTCTCCAAAATTTCAGCCTTTTCCTCAGCTTGGTATAAATTTGGAACGTCACCGGTATTTAAAACCATGTTGATGTCTTCGGTAAATCCTTCACTTGCTATTTGAGTATCTGAGAAAAGAAACACTACTGGTTTGCCATCGATTCCCACACGCAAAAGTAAAGCTTTTAAATCTTCACGCCATTCGGCGACACCATAGGTCCGAGAAATTTCGATCTCGTACAAACGATATTCCGCCATAGACGTCGCTAATTTCACGGCTGAATGTCTACCACTACCTCCAATGCCAACAAGCAACATGTGGCCGTTTTCTTGTAGAAGGATTCGAGATACCCGAGATATATGTTCAATCGCAAATTTGAACATTACTAGATTCATTGGTGATTTAGTCATTAGGTTGTATTCACTTAGATAATATGACATTTTTTCAGAAAGTAGATCCAGATCTGTTATTTCATCGTATATCTTCACATCAGAATCTGGTTCCATGTAATTACCAAAGAAGAGATTTCTTATGTCCTCACATGTAACTTTTTCTCCTTCTGGAACTAAATGCGCCAACATCTTATCTACTTGTTGGCGTAGAGAGTTATAACAACCTCTTTTGACTATATCAAATAACGATTCCCTATAAAGAATTAATATAAATATTCATTTAGACATTTTTAATATAGAAATTTTACTTGTCTTGTTGATCAATCAATCGATCATGAAATACCCTGTAGCTTTCATGTATCCATAATCGAATAAGCTTCTCTGGCTCGGTCATGAATTTTGGTGGGATCATTATCACGCCACTAACAACGCGTGCAAAATCTCGTAGAGAAAATGTATAATGGGATTTAGCAGGAGTCGGTAAGAATGTTTCAATTGCCGCTTTAAACACTTCCATTGTTGCAGCCACGGTCATTTTTGTCAAGCGAGCCACCTCATCATTATATCCTTTGGCAAAATGCCAATCCATTATTGTACAGAAGATTTTCGATAGTGTGGCATCCTCAAAAGAGTCTGTTGACACAATCAGCATATGTCGAAGCAATCTACCCGTTACCATATTTGCTCCACCGCCTGGTTTTCCCATTGCACCCACAAATAACTATCATAATGCAATTAATATTAGAACAAGAAATATGTGTACACTTTAATATAATAAAATAATTGTTTACCACATCAATTAGTTGCAAGACACTGGTATCTTTGTCAAACCAGTATCCATGATCAATCCATTGTCTAATTAATTCAACAGGTGGTTGTGCTCCCCATTGCTCCTTTTGGGGCATTCCCAGGTCGTCCACGAATAACACGCATTTTTTACCCATTGCAGGTCCAAAAACTCCCCGGCGACGCTTGTCTAGTTTCGACATAATAACTTCTTGGGTCTGAATTATGAAATAAAAGATTAACAAAATGCAACTGTCAAATTTTGATTTATTTAATCTTACCATGATTGAACTAGTTCTTGCACTGAAATTAATAACATTTCCCAAATACTTTTCCTTGGATAAATTTACAATAAAATCCAGGACTAAAGCAGACTTCCCTGTACCAGTTGGTCCAATAAACAAAATTGGGATTTGAAAGTCGACGCAACTTTGCAAAAAGAACTGTTGGCAACATGATTCATTCGTCTGAATAATCAACTTAGCAACTTTTGCGTCGGCCGGGATTTGCTGAATTTTATCAACAGTGTCAATCCAATTAATCCAAGTACCATTATTTCTCTTATCATAATACCAGTCAAAAACGTTTGACCTTTCCGGGAATATCTGTGCTTTAGTCAACTTGAAGGTTTTCGGCTTCGGGTGCTCCTTCACTTCACCATTTAAGATTTTCCTATAATATACGTCAAAGTTTCTACGCCCGTCGCTATTTAACAAAGCTCCCAGCCCCCAAGCTATGCAGAATATTAAAATGGATTGCAGCCAAATCGTGCTCACATGCGATTCGTTTTCTAACATAATTGAGAGCAATCGAGTGAAAGACTAAAAGTAAGATTAGCAATAAATGTTATCATTAAAAGAGTTATGAAAATATGTAACTTACATGAAATAAGTGATTTATGGATGTTTCAATGAATTGTGGACAACTACGAATGATTGCATCATGGCATGGTTGTATAAGCCATCGAATTAAATCTAATACCAATTCCATTTGTTCTGATAAGAATACTTTTTCTAGATTCCTAGCATATGAATCCAATAAAGGTTCCCATCCTAATAGTTTTGGTTCCATATAAATCATTCCACAGCGACTGACTGTAGCTGGAGATGCTTGTTCTAAATCGGCTGGTTCAAATATCAAATTCATCTTGTTAGTCATCTAAAAAAACATATTTAAACATAATTAGAAAATATTCTGAATGTATCAACTGTTCAATAGTAACTCTCTTCTTACCTGAATAATCTCGCCAGACATCAAACATAACTTTTTGTTATCGTCCAACACTGTGTTCATGTTCTCGATCCAAACAGCATCAACCGGACCATCGAACAATATCCATTTTCTATCATGTGTGAGCGAGTTTGCATATTCTCTGAATGTTGTAGCTAAAACACCATCAGTCCATTCATGAGATGCAGGATCAAATTGCCCATACAACTGGCCCATTGTTATAGCTTTCGGATTGATGATCCTATAAACCACACGAGATTCGCGATGCTTTGCAGATTTATCAGCCGATAGCATAGCCAAAGCTTCCGCCAAAGACTAAATAAACATGAATTGCCAATTAAAAAGGTGAACATCTAACCACTATATCATAAAATTACCTGATAAGCGCATGTTTTACCACCCATTGGCTCCCCAACTACCATCAAGCCGTGCCTAACCAGTATCATTTCGTATACTTGCATCGTTTTTTCGATATAAAACGGCGTTCCTTGAAGATTTCTTTCTGCCAAAACCACTTTGAGGTAGCGAATCAATTCGCTACGATCAAACACTGGAACGGAGACTCCAGGAAACAAATCTGAGTAAATTCCTTGAAATAGTGGCACGTCCTAAAATAAATTTTATAAAGACGTACAAAAAATATGTAATTTAGGAAATTATAATAATTCAATATAAAAAGTGCGTGGCGCAATGGTAAGAAAACTGTATTCAAACGCAGAATACCCGGGTTCAAGTCCAGAAGTCAGGTAATAGACCTAGCACTCCTTACGCATTCACCAATTTCTAAATTAGAAAGCAGGTTGGGCGATGGGCGTTGCTTTGCAATTTATCCCCGTAATATTCAAAAACGAGACCTGGTCTAGCGGGAAGAAATTTGGTAGGCTTAGACCCTATTGAAGGCTGTTGTGCCACTGATCATAAAGAATAATTTAATATAAATACCTGAGCTAAAAATTTGGGCAGGTTTACATCAATAATTGCCCTGAGAACGAGTTGAGCCTCATCTGATTCTTGATACTGTCGTTTAAGTGCCCCAGCAGCTAGCAATACTGACTTTACAGCCCTCATCCCGTAATCATAATGATTCTGTGAAGACAATTGCTCAGAACATAGCTTATACGTATGAACAATTTTTTGAGCTAAAGCTGCCGCCGTTATGAAACCATATGAATACAATGAAATCTCCCCAATCATGGCATAATCCGGCACCATCATAGCAACAGTTCTAAAGAGAACTTTTAAATTATCGGGTAATTCTTGACGGCCTGCATAGCCCGGATTCATTGTAATAAACACACTGCACGTGGGATCAAGAGATAATTCAGTGCCTTCGAAAACAAATTTCTCCAATTTCGCGCTGACTGCCATCTGAATGCATAGAATCTGCTGAGCTACTACGGACAACACTTCTAACTCAATTCTGTTAAATTCATCAAAGCATGCCCAAGAACCAGCCTGAGCTAAACCCTTGAAAAACTTTCCAAGAGCTTTATAGTCAAGACCATCGGAACAATTGAAAACAACGCATTTCTTGGCCACTGCTTTAGCCAAATCTTTGACAGTCTCCGTCTTGCCAGTACCGGCTGGTCCTTCCGGAGCACCACCCAGATGAAGCTTTAAAGCACCCATCAACGTTCGATAACAACGATCGGTTAATGGAGTCGCAACGAGACGCCCGACGTTACCTAAATACTCAAAGCCATACGCAACGTCTGTGGTTATCATGCAAGCTGAGACGATATAATCTATCCAGTAGTAACGCAATTGAGAAATCCATTGAAAATCAACCACAACTTCTACTTTATTATCCCTAAGAATTGTGACAATGTCTCGACCTGCAAGAAGAAGCAAATTTAATTTTAAAATTTTAACTTTATTATTTTGGTTGGGCTTACCATGAACGTCGATAACAATTAGTGCTTCTACAGTTATCTGAGCGCCTGGTTCCAATTTCCCTTGAACCAGTTGTACAGACTGTTCAATCTGCTTCGTACAGGCGCTTACTCTATCCTTCAACGTTTTCTCAATTATTGACTTGGTCACGTCCCGAGTCCAAATTACACAATTGACGCATTGCACTACCTGTCCTGGCCAGCTAAGAATCCATTCTGGTCGTTCAGTAAAAGCATATGCTTTCAGGGAATTACAGACAGAATCCTTCAGGGAAACGATCATTAATTGTTCAACTTGAACTAACCATTTTTCTACCATGCCTTTGGCTTCTTGCGGATGAATTCGTCCTGTAAATGGTACATATTCTTTCTCTGCACTAATCATACCAACAATTTCATCGCCTTCGACAAATTTCAATAAATTTATGCCTTCGAAACATTTCTTAAGATGAGGTTGCACTCGCAGAGGATCTTTGGTTTCGGACAAAATTTCTAGCAGTTCATCATTGGACAAGAAGAAAAACCGTGGGAAGAAAAGTCGTTTCTTTTCCAAATAGTTGTTTAATCCTTTTTGAATGTCATCTAGAAGTGAATTATTATCTTTGAGGACCATCAGCATCGCTGGGAAATTAGTCGCCTCGATTACGTGCTTATCAGCTAATGTATTGGCCTGAATCATCCTCCAACTTCTATCAACGGCTTTAAAGTTCCTAGCTTCAGTTGGCATTTGTCGCATTATATCTTCCGAACTAAAAATGGGTTCCAGGTACATCCAAGTAGATTGGCACTTAAATGGGAGTAAAAATTAAATATAAAAAATATATATGAGAGATGAAATGATATACATACAATGAGCCACTGTTCTATAATATCCTGCATTCCAACCAGCTTCTCTTCCCAAGCGACCATTTCATCTTCGAAGGGTTTCACATAAGGTGATCCACGCATAGTTTGGGCTTTCAAAATATGGTCGTCTAAGAGTACTTGGATATCGTCAACAGCGGATAAGATGTTAACCCCTGTCTCTCTATATGGCACCAGATCAAAGTGCACGTCAACCCATTCTTCTTTCATTTTCTTCAAGTTATTCTCCAACCCATATTCTTTAGTTGCAGCCATACTGATCTCTTCCAATTGTGCAACGTACTTCAACATGCCTGCTTCAATCATGTCATTCAATGAAGACTCCGGTGTAATGGGCAATTTCACTTTCATCACTTCACGTATTTGAGACCAATGTCTTTCTTGTAGCCCTTTGTTACATATGGTTTGCAGAACTGGTATGAGGTGTTTGAACTTTTCGACTTTTGCTCGCACAGTTTCAGCAATTCTTCTAGCACCCGCATTATCATGCAAAGTTTTGGCCAACTTATACAAAACGCGCCACATTTCATCAACATCTTCACTAATTTCATCTGCATCGAGCTCTTGGAACGGGCCATAATACCAAAGTTCATACTTCTCATGGAATGATAGTACACAATGCCACAATTTCTCAAATGGATCTAAACTTCCAATCATGATATACAAATTAGTGAACGGTGATGGATCAAAATCGAGTAGTTGTTCCTCAGTATTAATATGCTCCGCTTCCGTTTTATCTTCCTGTAACTTCTGAGCGAGTTTCTCCACAGCGTCTGTATTTTCTAACATTTCTTCCATGGTCAACATGGCAGGATCCTTTTTCTTAAACATGTGAACTTGCTTCTCATGCTTTTTCAATTTATTTTCAAAAATGTGCCGTTTTGATTTCAGGATTATTTCGGCCTGTTCTCGTTTCATGTTCAATCGCTGTAATGCTAAATCGATTACATTCTCCATGTCCTTGGGCCAAACGAAAACGCGCACATTGAGTTGGATATCTTCATGGCTCAGAAGTGCGTGCTGCATTAAGAAGCTAAGATTTTCAGCGGTCTCGCGTATTTTCTCTCGTATGTTAAACATAGTGACATCGCGACATTCTGCAACGTAATTCATAAGGTTCACTAATTCAGCCACCGTTTCCGGAGTTTCAGAAACCGTTTGAGACATCTCGTCAAATAAGTCGCATATTGCACGATTATGTGCATGGCTTTTGCTGACAAAATAGTTAACAATTTTCATGCGCAATTTATCAATAACATTGTACATGTAGTCATTAAGTTCCCCACATTCCAAACTTATTAAGTTTAATGGGATAGATCTTCGTATGAAAATCAATTCTTTTTTGATTTCTTGATATTTGCTAATTTGCTTGGAGAAATCTTTAAGGTATGGGAAAGGATCTTGTTTAAAGAACTCATTCAGATTGCGCTCGGCTTCGCCAGTCAGTATGTAGCAATAGTCTTTATAGCATTTCAAATAATTTTCACATCCTATTGAATTTGGCAAGAATGACGATTGTACTTTATTGTAAATTTCTATAATTTCATTCTCTTCCTTATACACGGAATGTAAGTACGTCTTGGGTTTTGTGTCTAATTCCGGAAACAGCAGTGTCTCTATTCGCGGAATTTTAAAGTTCGCATCCATGATTTTATTCAAAAATCCGGTAATAATATTACCCAGATCAGCCATTGAAGGAAACAATTTAATCTCGCATGAACCAGGAACAGGACGAGCTACCACTTGCACCATTGGTAAATTGGTCAGTGCCAAATCTTGATAGTCGTCACCAAAATCATTCCCTTCTTTGAATTTCCATAGAAAATCCGAAATGTGATTAAGACTTTTTATAAATAGTTTGCGGACCAATAACGACATTAACGAATTGATGCATTGAAAAAAACTGTGGATTAAAACGTTACTAGCATAACCATCTTTGGGAGCAATATGCATCCAATCAGATTTCATGGACAAAAATAAATCGCCTACACAATTCATGAACTCAACTTCAATCAACTTTCGGCTACGATTAACCAATTCCGTTGATATTGTGTTTAAGGCTTGCAGCGGGAGAGGAAATGTCAAGGAACCCTCTAGTTGATCAATAGGCAAAATGTACATCTCCTCAAATTTGGATTGCCACAATTCGCGTATTTGGAGGATTAATGGATTGGAGCAGAAGTAATGACGCTCCATATATTGCTTGGAAATATTGAAACTTGTATGCCAGGGAACTGGACTACGAATCACTAGGATGGGATAAGTTGCTGGTTTCGTTTGTATTCGTAAACGTTTCCATTCATAAGGGTCCTGTAGGGCATAAGCTAACAAAAACCTTCGCATTTCCAAAATGTAAAGCGCTTTAATGTCAGCAGGATTGGAGGCCATTATATCTTCATAGCACCGGAGAGATTTAAACTTGTCGGCCAAACAGGATTCGGCTCTTGTAATAAATGACTCATCATAAGGTTCAATGTCCTCATCAGAAATTCCCTGCAATTCAATGGTCAATGCTAAGAATTGATAATTAAACGCAAGTGTCAATTATGTGAAATAAAAGGTATGACAAAAATAACGCAAGATTTTAATTTGCTACATTTTTTTTTTTAAATAAGGCTGGTGAAGCAGTGGCTGTTACTAGTACTCGATATCGCGACATGATAAAACAGCCCATTTGACCGAAGTCTTATTTCATAAATAACACTCTTCTACATGCTTTGTGATTCAATAAAAAATAACAATCTAAAGAATAAAAACGCTGTTTTCTATTTAATTCAAATCTTGCGTTAATTTTAGGAAAACCGTTATAAGCAGAGAGTAACTACATTCTCAATTAAAAAGTGCAATATAGAATAATAAAAAGAGCAATGTCCATTTGTAGCTAATTTTGCACATAAATAACACACCGCAGTGCATAAAATGGCATTACTTTAAGTAAGTAGTATTCAATTCGGTCCATATCAGACTCTCGCACAATCCTCTTCATGTCGAATTCAGCCGATTTAACTAATATGTACTTCTGTTCATCTACAGTTAGGGGATCGGGGCATGAAAGAGCCGTTAAATCGCTAAAAACAAATCGCATTAAAAACACCCTTTGATAGTTATAATTCCATAGAGATTACGTTTCCTCCGAAATGAAATGCTGAGCGTGACGTTTTTTTCTTTTTTTCCGTGGAGAATTAGATGGCTTCGGAGGAAACATCATCTGCGCATACTCATCCGAAGTCAAATAAGCTAAGGAAACAATGTTAGTCGGTGTAGCAGATTTGGCCGCTAATGCTTTTTGTGCCTCTTGTTTCATTGGCATTGGTTGACGTGATGGCAATGCTTTCAATTGTCGCTTCTTCTTTCTGCGAGGTGGCATATCTTGTATTTTCAAGGCTTGAGCACTTGGTGTATAACAGGCACCTAGTGTTTAGTAATATAATAAAAAGTAAAAAAATTACACTCAGATACTAAATCAACTTACCAATTGCTTCCGTGGGACGGTAATAGCTAAAGGTATCCTTTTGCAGAACGCCTTTCATGCGAGCGTCCTTGGCGAAGAGTGGAGGATACTCTTCTTCGTCATAAGCCTTTTTTACCATATCCGATGGGGGAATTTCCCCGTATGGAGCTGCCCATGGTAAATACGGCAATGTTGGGGCAACTCTTCTACCGTAGCGATCACATATTGGCATTGGTGCATCCATGGTAAATAATACTATTTAAAACTTTGTATATACGAGAAAGCTTTAGAGGTTTCTCAAAATTATGGTATAAATTGTAAATGACGGTAATGATAATAATCAATTCGTTATTACGTTGCTATAACAATCAAAACAGGTTTGAACGTTACGCAGTTGTCAATAAGACCATTATTGATTAAACAAATCAGTGGGGTACCGTGTATATTTGTTATGTGCGAATATTACTTTACTGCAACACAAAAGTCTCCCTTTTACAACAATATTTTTTAAATCGTTGTGCTCCAAGCTTAAGAAAGTTATATTTAAAAAAAAGATTGCAATTTACTTATTTATTATTAATATTAACAATTGTAACATTTAAAATAAATTAAATAAATATAATAGTTTTATCATGTTAAGATTCAGAGTGATGATTAAAAGCTTGAATAAATAACTTATTTATTATAAATTATTATTTGTAATAATACTCTGAAAAAGTGCACTTCCCATCCTCTTTATTGCGAACTATTATCACCTTCTAATTTATTCACATCTGTAATTAAACAACAATAAATAGTAAAAATCGCACTTAAACATGCATATCCTCGAAAAATGTAAGTCATGGTATACTTTATAATTATTTACAATACATATAAATACCTTTGGCCAATAAATGAATGCGTTTCAATAAGAACTCCTTATCTTTAGACTCGATAACAATCATATCCCGCAGCACATTCATCATTTGGTCCTGCGTAACGGCTTTAACCCGTAAATAATAAATACATCCCCTAAAATTACCTAATTAAATCAGTATATCCAGATTTCATTAAGATTAAATTTAGATTATTTCTTACATCATACTGATTAAAATTAATGTCACAGCGCCAGGTTTCAACAAGTAAGCCAGCACTTGCCAAACCAGAAAACCTTGCTCCAATGCTAGTATTTCGTTTTTAAGAAAATCATAAATATATATTATGCCCGTAGTACCGCCGAACGGTCCACATTCAGATACTTTCACCCTAAAAAAAAAGTATTAAAATAGTGTTTCAACATATGACAATAATGAAATTAATTTACAATGCAATTATACTTCCTATCACAGCCATCATTATCAACAAAGTGAAGAATGACATAATCAGAAACCAGGTTTGCATATGTGTGGCTCTCCAAAATGTTTTAGAAGGCTTCGACATTTTGATCTGAACGCAGGAAAGAAAATACCACAAGATGATATACTTAAATACAATCAGAGCACTCAAAGCGGGTGCAAATAACAAGCCTAGCCAAAAAAGGGCTTGATTATAGATTAACTGCAATGTATGATCAACTATGTGAAATTCGGGGCTTTCAAACTTCGTCCTCTTGATCCTACAATAAAAAGAAAGATGTGAATTAAAATGCCTGAAAATCCTTATATATATATATATAAAGAGTATTTTTAGACCCCTTAACTATTGAACCGTTGTGAATGCGATTTATACAATGAATTAGACAAAAAATCAAGGATAAACTTAGGCATAAACAAAAAGATATTTTCACAAAGGCTAATTACTGAATATAAAACTTAAACTTAACAGCATACAGCGCGTCGGCATTACAGAACGTTGCATAACGAAGGAAGAGCGCAAAGCAATGTGGCGATAACCAATGGTAGGAGAAATCGTTGCACGGCGACGATGGATATAAAATGCACGATAAGCCAACCCTAAAGTGAGGAACAGTTGTATCGCATTTTTCGCTATTGTTTGGTTCATTTTGTTTAATATTTTTCAGATAAGCCGATAGCTAAGGCTTTGCTTGGCAAAAGAACGGCGGCTTCGATTAGAGTTCGAGGGAGAAGAGATCGAGAGGAACCCGATTGCCTTTGGAGAAAAAAGGAATTGTCTAATTTCAACTACAATCCTACAATCGAGTATAAAAATGATACGTCAGTCTCTTTAGGTACTTTGACAAAGATTTGTTGTTAATACTGCTATGCACTTAAATTTCAAGGCGAACTTTCTCTTTACGTTAGTTAAAATATTTATATGAAAAACGTTAATTTGTCCTTACACTGAATAGACGAAAAGCATAATTTTTTCCAAGACAAAAAATACGAGTGTGAATAAGAAGTCAAAAATTAACAGGCGATAAACTTCTTGACCCAATTCGGTTTCCCAGCAATTAGCCTGTAATATAAAATACAATAAAATTAATTCATATTTAAACAATTTTAAAAATATATTAATACATACTATTTTATGCACTTGGAATAGCCAAAATGCAGCTAAAACTCCTATAACAACCGCATATAAAAGGAACGTTCGAATGAGTGTAAGATAAAAGGCAGTTCGTGGTGATCTGTAATCCTCATGACGACACACCAAACTCATGAAAACGGGCACAATATAAATAATAGCGTTAATAACCAAGGCCGTAATTATGCCGTTATATTTTTCGCCTTCTTCGTTCCCATGGCTGTCTAATAAAAGCCAAATGCTATAGCCAATTGCTGGTAAAAGAGCCATTATCATAAGATTTGCAACAAAGCGCAACATGAATGTTGTGCAATTGGTGCTACGGCCTGTTTCACCCTCATCATTTAGCAATTCCTAAACAAACAAGAATAACTTCAGACTATAATACGACAGTGGATCAAATATAAACGAGAAGATTTTTTTTTAAAGTTCAAGACAGGCAAATAAAAAAATCTTATTCTAGCTTTGTATTAATTTTCCATCGAATTGGAAGCTTCTTGATCAGATTATCGTAGAAAGAGGAGGTTGAGTATGAAGACCGTCACGCTCGATAAAAACCATAAAGTTTCCTGCAAATGAAGGCGTGCGCCCGGTTGAAATTCTTCAATGGCTATGTAACCAGTGAAGTAAACCTACCCTTTCACAGCCAAGAGTATACTACTGGCATAAAACCAAGTATATACAACTAGCAGACAACCCGGGTTCAAGCCCCGCGGCCGACAACTAGATCTCGCACTTCCCAATTCCGGAATAAGAGAAAAGGCTGAGCGAGGGGCTTGCAACCTATCCCTGTAATATGCAATTGTGTGCTGCAAGACCAGCTAGACCGAGTCGGGCAGGGATGAAGCGGGTAAAAGAAGGTTTGTACGATGGGC
>JARJDU010026575.1:0-10677 GCA_030264695.1 Lissagria laeviuscula | reverse complement strand
CTGTAAACAAACTGAGAATTAGAACAAGCAGCAGCCATTTGGCGCATTGTGGAAGAAAGATCGATGTTGTTCATTCCTGGGGGAGGAATTTCCGCGGGGCTTTCTAACACAATTCCATGATAAAATAATAAATATTAATCTATTTATAAAAACGTTATTAAACGGAATATGCGGTACCAATGCGCGCGGTGCCCGGTGCGATGCTTCGTTTGCACCAACCTCCGGCTCTGAATCTAAGGAATCCATTTTGTATGCTTTTGGCAACCTTGTATGTTCGTGGGGTAGTTTGACGTTTTAGGGGTTGGCATCTGTGTCGGCGGGGACGGTGACTGCCAACGTTGACACCGTATTTATTCACGTTGGTTGATAGCTCACTAACAAGGCATAAATCGTCGTAAAATTGCATTTATCTTCAGATATTCTGCTTTTTTAGCTTACTTACACGTCCAACATAAAGTCCCACATGATATATTCGCTTCGTACCATCGAATACCACTCCAACTGGAACTTTTATACGTACAATTAAACCACTAAGTTAACCGGTCCATGGAACGAATTATTTAGGTCTTATTAAGGTAAACATTCTGTAAACTCTAATGAATACTAGTTATAATATTTATTAATTTATTGTATTAGTTTAGTTAGTTCATACAAAATGAGTGGTATGAAGAACAGTACTTCCGAACGTGCGTCCATTCATGAAATGCTCAAGGAAGCGTCTGATTCTGGAGAGACACCCAGTGCACCAAAAAATGAGACTACTACTCATAAATTTGCAGCAATTCCAAACAGCACTAGCTCTCCTGCCATTATGGCTGCAGCCAATGGTAATGAGCCTACTTCTACTATTTATCGGAGTCAGTCTAGAATAGAATTGCTTAAGAATTGGTCAATATCAGCTTACAAATGCACAAAGCAGCTGATGTTTGAGAAACTTGGAAAATCCTCTAGAACTGTTGATACTGAACTGGAGACACAGATCGAATGCTTGCGAGACACTCAAAAGAAGTATGCAAATATTCTTCGTTTAGCAAGAGCACTAACAAGTCATTTTTATAATGTTGTGCAGACACAAGTAAGTTTAGAAATAAGCTGCAATATCATGAGTAAAACCAACTAATTAAATCTGTAGCATGCCTTAGGTGAAGCATTCTCTGAATTGGCACAAAAATCTCCAGAACTGCAAGAAGAATTTATGTATAATTCTGAAACCCAGCGCAACCTTACTAAGAATGGTGAGACTCTACTTGGAGCATTAAATTTCTTTACATCATCAGTAAGCACTCTTTGTAATAAAACAATTGAAGATACAATGCAGAGTGTCAAACAATATGAAGCTGCAAGGGTGGAGTACGATGCTTATCGATCAGATCTTGAAGCGCAAACCGCACGTGGTGACCAAACAGTAGACCTGGAGGCAGCGCAAGCTGGATACGAGCGACATCGTGCTCATTTTACCAAGCTACGGGCTGAAGTAGCAGTAAAACTCAAATTTCTCGATGAAAACCGCATCAAAGTGATGCACAAGCAACTCCTGCTTTTTCACAACGCTGTTTCGGCGTACTTCTCTGGTAACCAGTCGGCGCTGGACGCCACGTTGAAGCAATTCAACATCAAGTTGAAGACGCAAAGCACCATGATCACGTCATGGATAGAACAATAACGTTTTTTACTAATCGTACACTACCACACATCTTTTCTAGTCATTCCCTTTAATGTGTAACTTAATAATTATTTTATATTATTGATGTAATTGCATTTCTTTGTGCTTTAATTATCTGAACTCTCTATGAGGCTAAAAGTAACTTGTGAAAATTATTTTATAAGCATACAAGTTGACACCAAACTCTACGAATCGACTTAACATATTTAATTTCATTAAAACTAAAAAATCAATTGAATGAAATAAATAGCTTTAATTATGTTCGCTTTTAATTAAAATTACATTTAATTGTCTAACAATTACCAGCATTGTTCATAATTTGTATATGTTGTGAATATAGCTTGGGGAAAATGAACTTGCTCACAGCTAATATTACTTCATGTTCTGTATTTAATATAACATGACACTGTATAATTTTTGTATTAATTAAACATTCATAATCATATTCAAATAGTTTAATGCGTCCTTTATATTTGTCGTAGCCAAGTACAACTACACAAACCAAAAAAATAACACGTTACCAGGTGTTTACGCTAAAAGTTAAATGCATTCAGCAGCGAAACAGATATTGCAATAACACCTAGTTCGAATTTCAATTTGCATTAGTGTCGTCGTTTAATTATATTAAAGGATGCAATATAATGGCAAATTATGTTACCATATTATTACACATTATTAATCAATAACTTTTCCCATTCGATAGATATGTTATACACTTCCTGCTCAAGCCACACTGAGTAATGTTTCTTAAAATTGTCAGAGAGTTCATGACGATTACCCAACACACTGCCAAGGCAATTGTCCACTGGTTCAAATTCAGCGTCTTTCAATTTATTAGTGTACCGGCGATTATTGAAACGGTCAACCGAGCTTCGCAAAGCGCACTCCTCCGCTTGGAAGTCCCAAGGTCTCGCGTCCAAATCTAAAAATTTATTTAGAGATTAGATCTTTGCACCTGAAAAGGTGAGGGGATAATTACCATTGCCAAAAGCCCAGTCGTCATTCAAACGATGTCGGACCTTAGCATAAATTGCGCTGATTGTCTTCATATTAGATTTGCGCCACTGACGACCCAAATATTTCGTTTGCATCTTGAGCAGCTTTAATGCATATAGCTGAGTCATAGCATGTCGAACTTTCAACGTGCGTTTTAGAATTGGTGCGGATTTGAATACTACCAGCATCTATAAACACAGAATGTAAATGTTGGCTTTTATAGAAATTGTGCAAACCAAACTCATTAGTTCTACAAATTACCATAATACGAGAATGCTTCCACTTTGTCAATTTGTTTAAGATTCGCAATAAATTAATGCAGGAGAAAACATTTCTCCATGAATATGGCGCTGCATCACCAATTTCCAGACTCTCGGTAGTGAGTTCTGGTTGATCGCCAATCACACAAGTCGGAAAGTCCAAGATAGGAATCCTAGAAGCATTACAGATTACATTACAGAATAAATAATCTCATGCTTGTAGTCCTTACATGTTTTTTGCTCCGACATAAGCCATTATATTTTGATTGAAAAACTTTAGCACAAGGGGAATACAATTCGCAAACACCAAATGCTGTGACATGAATTCAAATTGATAGATGTGATTAAGTTTAAAGTGTTTCAGAAGAAGAAGCAGAATGCCTGAAACAGCTTTCACTATGATTTCCTTATGCCTGTTTACATCAATTCCAAGCTTCATAGACTGTAAAACTGTCATTCTGCAATTGTACATTACAATTATTAAGTTTAATATGGCTAAGAGCCGGTATATTCATCTTGTCATTAAAGTGTTAGTTACATATTCACTAATTTACATGTGTCCTGTTTTAAACGGTATATACATATATATTTAAGTAAGACGTAAATAGACGTAAGACGTAAAGACGATTGTCGCACAGAAATTAAGGTGACGTTAGTCTCGGTAACTCATACCTAGAGGTAAAACTAGTATATAATTTAATCTGCTATGTAAATTTACTTTACAAATGGCTATCCACTACTTGGAAGCAGGGCCGCCCTTCTCGGGGTTGTACTGGGTGCAAAGCATCGAGGTCCCACAATTAAGGGGACCCCAATTAACAAAATAATCATAAACTATTGAACGCTCATATTTTAAAAAGTATTTTAAAAGGTGGAATTAGTTTTGAGACGCTGGTGCAGCGGTGCTTAGGAACAAATATGGAAGACTCATATTTAAATGAAGATCTTACTTTTATACATTTGAGAGCCCCAAAATATTTGGAGAAGGCCAGCCTTACTTGGAAGTGATATACACTTGCTTTATACTTTTGCATTTTTAATGTTACTTGACTGGTGAATATACCGGCGCTATTTCGAATACAATACTAGTTCATTCAAAACTTACGGCATTTCCTCTGGTAGCACATCAGCCATAATATTAAACGAGTCTGTCTTCGCCTTCGAAGTAGGCGCCGCAGCAAGAAGAATTTTCAACAACGCAATCATATATTGTGGTAGATTAGGTAACATGGCCTGATACAAAGCTTCCGTTGCACTTGGAGCAATTTCATACTCAGGTGTAGATAAAGGATTCCTTGCTATTTCCTCTTCGCGCGCGATCTGCAACTCCGAAAGGGCTATGTAAGTATGCTCTTTGAGTGTGCGCACGCCATCAGCAATTGGTTTTGGAAGGCCGGCAAGACTCTCCCTATCTCCTTGTAAGCTATATCCAACAAACTTCATTCTTGCAGTTTCAAGAAATTGGTCAATATCTTTTTGGCGAACTTTAGGCTTCCAAGGTAATCCTCGGTGCTCCGGCACTGCGGGTGGAGGCGGAGTTCCAGTACGATTTTGATAATTGTACATTTGGCCATTGCCTTCACCGTTGTTTTCCGAGGGACGACGCTCGTCGTATTCTGATAATTCGCCTACCTCATCGCCGTTGTTCATGCCCATGCCGGCTTCAAGTTCCATACCAAGAGTTTCATGATCGTCGAGAGAATTTTGTTTCATTAAACTCTAAAATGATATTTTTTTATTTAATGCTTAAAACGAGTATGACAATGAAGCCTGTTTCATGAGTCATATTAGATGTAGTTGATACTCACTCTTCGAAAAGGTCGATTGTTTCGTTTAATATTTTGTGTCTCTAACAAATCTGTAGCGCTCACAGGAGGTGAAGATGCTCTCATGGTACAAGCAATATCCATTGTGTCCTCATCCTGTGGTGGCAGATTATGTGCTGCGCGATTTTGTATCTTCTGCTCCTTTAATACTTCCATTCCACCCAATGATACCAGAATTAGTTTCCACAAGAGTAGCAATACTTTCTTCATAGGAAAATGTGGGGCAGCACCTCCACAAAATCGTGTTACCATTCCTAATAGAATAAAAATTGTATGTAAAAATTACTGGCATATATTAATAATAAATACTTGCTACCTAACAGTTTTATTACAAGTAACTCATCTGCTGATTCACTAATCTCCTGGCAAAATGAATCAACTTGCTCTGCATATGGTGAAGCATCACCAAGACCTTTCTCATTTCGCATTATCTCAGTTATCATATATAACACACTCAGTATCACTCGTAAATCCTGAGAATCAGCCAATGAGACAGCCAGTTTCCTCATTGCAACATGGGCAGCTGCATTATTTCTAAATTTAAAAGTAATACATTTAGAACATTATAATAAAAAATGTTGAATTAAAAACAACATACTCAATTTCAATATTTAGCAATTCTGTAAAAGCACTAAATACACCATGATTGTATAATAATATGCAATTCGTTCTTGTCCATTGTTGTTGCTCTGCATCAGATTGCATTTCAGCCCAGCATCCTTGTGCTATATATAACAAACATCTTGCAGCTCGCATTCTCATAGGCTTACTGCTAACTTCTAACTGATCTAGCAATTTCATCACTACTCCAGTCCGTTGTGTTTCAGCTAAGCGTTGCCAGCAAGGTGGTAAAGAATACTGTTCCATTTGATCCTCAAAAGCTTTTACATTCAACTGTAATTCTGGATGCTCTGTATAGCTGTATAACTCTGCCAGCTCATTAGCCAATGTGTCCGCATCACTGTATATAAAATCAAGATCCAGGGATTCTATACCCTGTACAATATTTAATGAAAAACAATTAAAAAAATCTCAAACAGTATCAATTCTTACACAATAATCCTGATTGGACGTCTTATTGTTGTCACTCATATTAGACATCATTGAGTAGTCCATCATTCTGATTGATTATGTTTGAAGTCTTTACTGAGAAACCAATTTCATTTGAAGTATAGATATTCTAATTATAATAGCAAACTATGTATTATTGCGTTATCACTGCATTTGTAAAGTAATTATATTTTATAATTCAATATTTACGTTTACTCCTTGATAGTAACAGAAGTGAGAACACAGTGGTGAGAATCTTCGACTCTAACTGTTCATTGATAAATTTGACAGATGTATAGATTGTGATTAGATACACTCATACCTCGGTTTATCGGATCCCGATTTAACGGATATCAGTTTTAACGGACAAATTAGAGTTTAACGGTTTAACGGCGCCTTCTATAGTATTATAACAATATTACTATTTTGGGTAATGTCCGTTTGACACACTTATAAATATAATCTGTAGGTAATATATTTATATACAATGTCTTCTAAAACCAAAAATAAAAGAGTTCATATATGTACAAAAGCTTGAACTAATAAAAAAAAGTAGAGAGTGAAGTGTTTATATATCGCGTGTGTATAGAATATGGGGTTAAATAACAAACTGTGTCTGATATTAAGAAATCTAAATCTAATTTACAACAATATATTCAATGAAATTTTCTGTGGATGCACACGCTAATAAGTCAGAAAATCTTCGGAAGCATATGAAGCGCGGTACAGAAAAGAAATTAGATAAAGCAGTTTACAGATGGTATGTGCAGCAAAAGAGTTTTAGATTGTTATGATTGAGCAAAACAAAGTTTTAGTTAGAGCAGTTAAATCCTTGGGAATTTCATGGATAACTGACAAGAAAAGTTTTTTGTGAACAGCTGATGTTCTTGTCTACCTTTTTGCGTAGGTAACATCATGATTATTAAAGGATGTGTGATTGCTTATCTGCATTGAATTTCGATTTAACGAATTTCTCGTTTAACGGACAAGGGTAGTCTCCTATTAGTCTGTTAAATCGAGGTATGAGTGTAGAACTATAGCGCAAAATCACCGATTTACACTGATTTTATTATTCTTATATATTCTTGTACATTTATTTTAAATTCTAAATTATAACTTTATAAATTTCTGATCAATTTATATGTATACTAAATATCAGAGTGCAAAAACTTGAATGCTAAAATCCTTCCATATTTTTATGTTTGAGCTTGATAGTTTAAATTCATTTTTACTTTTGCTAAGCACAGCATTATTTTTTTTATTATTTTGTATGAAAAATATAATTATAGATATAAACTATATACATATATTAAGAATGCAATAAATAACTATATTCCTTTATTTTAATTTAGATTTTATATTAAGTGCTAAATAAGTTGCCTATGATTTAAATCACATACATGGAGTGTACACATTTTATAACATGAGCGCTGCATCTGCGCAGTCTGCGTTATTCGTAGTTATTCACTTCCAGCTTCACCATTCTGTGCGTAAGTGTTAGCGTTTTGGTTCTACACATAGGTTCTACAAGCTCGATTGTTTACGAATAGGGTATAGTTGCCGCCTAAGGTGTGTTCATTAGATTTAATCCATATCGATAAATGTCTTATTGCTAGAATAACATTTGAGTAGAAGTTCTTTCTGAGTTGTGATCGTGTAGCAAAAACGTCAACCTGTTACATCGATTATTTGGTGATGAAAAGCGTATACGCGCGCGGCTTTCCTTACCAAAACAAAATCCCAATTACAACGCATGAGAACTATTGTGCAAACATTGCATTGTTTCTCGCCGGACCGGTATTACCTCATAGCCGTTTGTGTTGCGTGTTTCGTAGGTTTACAATATTCTGTGCCGTATGTGATATTGAATTATATCACTTACTTCACCTCTAACATTTATTATCTAGAAATAGAAGCTATCATGACTCATATTTATTCTTGTAGACACCGCGAAATACATACGTCTTGTGTTACAATTCTTTATTAATTGAATATTGTTTTATGCTTGTAGGCGTCCAGCAATTGCTCATCATAGACAACTTCAAAACTGTACAAGTTTTAGATTGAAACACAACAGCACCATGGATATGAATTTTTCTGTCTTTCAAGAGCCTAGAGGCGTGATGCGTATATTGCAATTTGTAAGTATTCTTAACATATTTTTAGTATTAATGATGTTTAATAAATGAGGAAGGTTATTTTCCCATTCTGTAAGCACTCCTTATATTGATAATCATTTGATTTATTTTCAGATTTTTGCAATATGTGCATTTGCCACAACATGCAACTATACTGGATATATTGAATTTATTTGTGCACTGTCATATAAATATGAATTTGGATATCCATTTAATTTACTTATGAATAGGGTGGAGATGAATTCAGGAATATTAAATAACACATGCCACCCACTTGTAACTCTCTCTGGGAATTATGAATCTGATGCCAAATATTTTGTAGCAACTGGTGTTATTGCAATGTTATATTGCATTGTTATTTGTGTTGTTTATACCAAGTTTGATGAACAATACAAAAACAATAATCAAATACCACTTGCTGTAAGTCATATTTAATGTTAAAATATATTTTAATAGTGTAATAATATATTTTAATGATTTTAAACTTTAGGATTTCTTGCTCTCTGTATTTATCGCTGTACTATGGATTTCTAGTAGTGCATGTTGGGCAAACAGTCTTTCTGGAATTAAATACACTACTGAAGCTAGTAATATGAAATGGGGTAATACAACCACAACATGTCTTCCCTGTCCTGTTCGGGTCGGCAGTTTCAACTCATTGAACATATCTGTTGTAAGTATATAAAAGAACTATATTTCTAGATTAAGAAATTATTGAAAAATAATACATAATGCTTTATACATGCAACTTTAAGTTCCTTACTGGCATAGTGTCAAGAAAGAGGAAAACGATTTTCTAAAAATATCTTTATTTTTTTAGCTTTTGGGCTTCTTAAACTTTTTCCTGTGGGCAGCAGATTTATGGTTCCTCTACAAAGAAACTAGTTGGTTCCAGAATGCAGGAATTTCTTCGCCAGTTGAAAACTAAATGAAAAATTATAGAAATTGCGTGGACAGCAACAATAAAGCAGTAACAATAATGCCGATAAATGGCTCAAATAGTCGCATCATGCATAGTGTAGAAATCAGACTCGTATGAAGTAAATTCAGAGTACATACTAAATTTCTTCTAGAATCTAGTGGAAATTTGCAGATCTGTTTTACATATCGAATTTTATAGCAATAGCTATCCAAATTTTATTTTATTCATTTATCGAATAATCAACTAGAGTTAACTTTCTTTTAAATTATTTTCATTCTTAGGCAGTTTATATTACTAGAAGTTTGCGAAATATATTATTATAAGACTCATACAGGAATTTAAGCACAAGAAAGGGCACAATGGCATAAATTGCGATACTTATTACATTCCGATGCGCGTTATAAAGATGTTTAGCGTTTTATTTGATTTATTAATCACATGAAGTGAACTTATATGAATTTTAGCTTCATTTTCATTCTCATTTATTTCAATGTGTCATTATATGTTATATTACAATTTATCATTATTGTTATAATTAATATGTTAGTTATTTAAGACCAAGGTTGTACCAATTTTTAGCACTCATGCAAATGTAGTGTTAAAAGTTAAGTTCTGAGTAAAAAAGAACTTGCGATTTGATGTTGAAGCCACTTTGTTTTGGATATATGTTCTAATTTGGTTTGTTCATTCAATTTCCTAACTCATTTTTATTCTGTCTATATGTTCTGAGACAATTCACTTTACCTACCAATAATGTATAATTAAAGTTCACATATGCCAAATGAAATATTTATATAAAATCACTAATAACTAGGATTACTTGCATATATATTTGGACCACTGAAACTGAAATATCACAAATATTACGAAGGCATAACACGAAATTTAAATTAATGAGGGATTGATGCAGGTTGCTAATGTACTTCATACATATATATTTACATCTAATACCTTGTACTGATTAATTTATTTTTATGAGAAAAATTACTACCTGATAACATATTTTGTTAATAAATGTTTACCAATTAAAGTACCTTGATGTGAATTAGTTTTATTTTGCTTGTTATTCCCAGTTAGGTTAGGTTAAAAGATTCCTGGCAACGCTTTAGTTTTAAATATAGTCGGAACTTACGGTCAGATTTTAAAACAAATATTTCAAATTCTAAATTATAATCTACAGAAGGTGGGGCATACTGCGCATACTCTAGCGAATGATTGCTGAGCTCGCTCTCAAACCTCTGACGGCTCTGTGGCACATTTCAAGTTAGTAAAATTAATTTTATTTTAATAACTTGCCAGTGCTTGTTTTTTTTATATCGAGAATAATTAAATTCATGCATTCAATTTTAAATCAAATAAAAACCATTCTTGTTCACTTGTCTCTAAGGATGTAGGCGACCTCTCGCATATCTGTATGTGGTGTGCATTTCTACAAGTTTTCTCACGCATCCCATTAGTGCAATGTGTGCGGCGCAGACAGACGCAACTTAATAAGGGGCGCTATAGGGAGCGCCGTACGTCGGCGTACAAATGTTAGCTAAAAAACTAAGAGGAGCTTCATACGTTTTGCACACAGCCTCTTACTAAGTTCAGCGCGGCACTGCTTACGCTGACTTATAGGACCCTCGGTTTATCGTCGTCTCCAATCGCACTATTTGAGAGCCTTTAAAAACCATGTTTGGCAAGAAATCAGCTCCTAAAAAACTGTATCTCCTGAGTTATTAGAAATTAAATTTTTCTCCCTAGATTCAAACGCTAGATAAATAACTCATTCATTGAACACCCAAACCCGGCCTTCGGTAATGTTTGCTGTATCACGATC
>JARJDU010026574.1:0-14699 GCA_030264695.1 Lissagria laeviuscula | reverse complement strand
ATAAAACAAATGTTAAATCTTCTTCAAGGTTTCTACCTATTGCCGTATAGTGGCGCTAGCTCCGCAGATACTTTACTTTTAAAAATTTTGATTATCTTGATAAAGTTACCAGAAACGTAGTTTATGAAAACCTATTTACAATATATAATGTTAACACATTTCTGCTGTATTTACATATAACCTCGATTTATATCATTACATCAATAACACAAAATATGCATAAATTACCTTTGAACTGTCATATCTAAGTTAGCGTTTCCAAACTTCTATTCTTAAACATAACACAATCATAAACATATAACATTACGTTTACGACTTGTTAACGGTTTAGAAAGTACTCGTTCGTGCAAGCAGCGTGCAGCAAGCGCTCGTAATATGCAAACCGTTTCCATCTCCTTAAAATCTCTGCCTCAACAAGAAATGGAAGCTGTGTTGCGGCATCTCTTCGCCTCGTCGTACCAGCAGGTCTGCAGTCGAGCGAACCAACCTTGTGACGACGTTGGTGACGTAACGGTGAGCCCACCTCTCTCTCGTTATTCTCGCAGAATGTGAAAAAGGTACGCGCTGCGCAACACCATTCGAAAAAATCCTGCTGCCGGATTCATTCAGTTGCAGGTACGGCAAGTACTCGCAGTCGTATAGTCGCGAGAAACAGTGTGCAGCTGAAAACACAAGAAACGAAAAACAAGTGCGGGTTGTGCAGCGAAAAAAGCACGCAAACGCTAGCAGAGGATTAAAAAGTGAGAGTCAGGAGCAATCATGGTAAGCGAGCGGCATCTGAGAATCTTCTTTTGTGTTTCGACGCGGATGCAGTAAAGCGCGCAGCATCTGAGCAATGCGCAAACTAAGGCAACAAGTGTAACAACATATATTACGAACAATAGAATTGCAAATCCGCGACGCAATTGCATGCATATTCATGATTAAACTATGTTTGCTTGAAAAAAAAAGAATGCTTGTATTGTCAAAACTATTCTGGTTAACGTTAGATATACTTGTATGTACATTGTTTTAAGAGACATTTAAGGCGACTTGCCGTGTTTTAATCAAGATATAAGCTCATCGACAATGAATGAAAAGACAGGTGTGCTTGCGCATTGCAAGATAAGTACATACTCCACTTGTCTACGAGATACAAGTACTTGTGTCTGGTTGTCTTTTTGTCGGTGCGCGATTTACTTTACTTTACTTGGGTTTAGTTTACCTTGAGAATCGCCGCGAACCACGCGAATAATTGAGCAACGACGTGTAACAACACCGCGCGCACTTATTTGGCCCGACGCGACGCGTTTTTATCCATTCGTTGGATTGAAGTACACAAACAAAAAGAATTCTTCTATTGTTTTGCGCGTAACCCACAAAACCCAATAAATGTGACAAGAGATGTAACAACCAACATAAGCGACGAAAAGTTACAAATCATTGTCTTGATCTTGGTCTTCTTTGTGGCCGCAGAAAACTACTTTGTTTCCATTCGTGCGTTGCGATTCCATTCGAATCGTGTGATCTATTAGTAAGAGAATAGTAATAGTTACCATTACTTGTTACTACAACCAAAGTTGACATCCGGTAACGCAAAAAAATGAAGAGGAAACAAGTGAGTTGTCGTTTTCTATTTAAATTCCTAATAATAGTATATAACATCTATGAATTATTCAATTATTTTGCCTTAAGCCTTCGGCAGATAATGATAATACTTTCTCAATAGAAACTTTCGCAAGTTTTAAGCCAAATATATAATAATTGCATAAAAACTATGTTTGATACAATCACAGGAATTAAAATGCAAAATTATGTAATTTACTTGTGGGCGGTATATCAATTTTAGTTTATGTTAATGCAACAACTATTTTTGTACTTGTAGCTATCATATATATGTTTATAAATAGGAGAAAAAAACAACGACCACTTTCATTTTTTTCTCGTTTATTTGCTGTTTGCCTTCTTTGGAACACATGTGCGTGGCATAGTTTGGCCTCTTTGTATATATGCACATGTAGATGCGCATGTAGGCAAGTCGAATTTATTCTCATGGCTATATAAGACTATAGAACGCTTTCACTTTGTCATCATCATCATGAGGAATCATCAAAAGGTAGTGTGCTTGCTGCTTATGGTGATGATGTTGCTTCCATGCACCTGCAACACAATGCACAAATGCAATGAATGAATGAAATTCGAGATGTATTACATTTTCTTTACAATGCAATACAAAAATGAAGAATTTTTTTAATAATTTTCAATCCTTTTGGCATTCACTAGCTAGAAAGCTCATAATTTCCTACATCTGGTAGGGTGCCAGATGTGATCTGGCATTGAAGTCACCAGGAATAATTACGTCATGTCAGCCAGGTGTTAACGAAATCAATAAATAAACAACTGCACGAGTGTCGCATTAATTGCATAATAATAAAAGCAATTTGGCGTTGTATATATGTATTCATAACGCACACTGAGCAGTGGCGTAGCTACTATATAGTAAGAATACTCAATGCGTTGCAGAGTAGTGGCTAGAGCCATGGTTTTTAGGCATGGGCACTATGGAGTAAATGCCGGAGGCACCACATAAAAGGGGCACGATTAGGATCTGCATCAAAATTAATCATATTCACCAGCTTTGTATTATACCGCCACTGTGCAGCGGCTCTTTTGAGGAATTGAAAAAAAGTATTAGGGGCCACGGGGCACCACACTTAGTTACGACACTGATGCGTTGGGGTCCATGAGGAGACCCTTCTAACGCCCTAAATTTTCTTTCTTTTTTGTGTTGTGTTATAGGGTCTGACATGTGTAGCTACTCTACTGCTGGATACATGAATCGATTATATTTGGTTTGACCTAAAATAACGCATTTAATGTCACCAGACGTGAACAATGTATTTGTTCTTGTTTGCTTGTAAAAACTGTGTGTGTGCTCCATAACTCGCAGCACGACGCAGCCATGGAAATGATGTCATTTTCATTGTTATTCCTACCTGTACTTGTCGTCTCAACAGCTACCTGCTTAATGCACATCGCGCTCATAAATTATTCCTTTAATTTACTTATTCGTCTTTTCTCATGTTATAACAATTATTGTTGTTTGCTGGCATGCGCACCATGCAGAGAATCATCTCTTGTGTAAGCCAGTCAGAGATGACATTAACTCAACTCTGGTCCTATAATAAAATGCCCATGTTAATATATACACGACTCATGTAATACATATAATAGCTAGATATAGCCATAATTACAACAGTTATGTGGAAGCAGTTAAATTCGCGTCGCGCAACAGCTCAGTTTCCGTTTGGCGAATTCTTGCAAACGGTTGGGTTTCATTAAATACTCTCAGAAGAACTAAACAGCCTTAGAATAATTCTTGCGTGCGACAAATAAACGACGTCGGCGGGAGATTTCGGAAAACTATCTTCAGATGCTTTTCTTCTTTTTATTCATAATGACTGCTTCTATTGTATGCGCATCTGTTCTCTACGGTTTTCTTCTATTGTAATTGTTATACTTATATCTTTTGTTCTTTTATTAGCGATTTATTTATTTGTCTATGCATTTCTTTGTTTTTTAGTAGTGAAGAGTTGAGTGAAGGCAATGGCGAAGCGCATTAATAAGAATCATTACGTCGCGACGCAGCGACATACTGATTCTCCGACGCCGGTGCATGTGGCCCGAAGCGTCTATTCCGATGGCGAAGAGAGCCAACGTGCTCCTTCCGAGCGTACACTTTCTGAATATACAGTAAGTATTTAATGATTTTGACTATGCTATTGTTAACTAAACTAAAGAGAATACAAGAGAAACAAAGAAATTTTAAGAAACTTGAGGAAATGAAGCATCATATATCAATAACATGGATGTTTAAGATATTGTGATAATTAGCAAGCAGGCAAATTACATATTTTATTCTTCAACTCATTAATTACAGCCGTACACGGTGGTTAACGAGCGCCGGTACTTGAACGCACGCAATCCGCCACCGCGTGCTTCTTCAGCGTTAAGCAGAGGCAGTGGATATGACAACGGCTCGGATATTTACGTCACGAGCGGGGCGTACAAATCACCTTCGGAAATTAGGTAGGTGTACTGAATAATGTATTTATTAATCTATATGCACATGTTGATCCTACGGAAATAGTTTTTTTTCGTAATATACTTTTTTTCTTCGCTTTTTAGCCGAAGTAGAGGTGCCCCAAGTCACTACTCTTACAGAAGTGCAAGAGCACCTTCTGTAGCAAGTACAGTAAAAACGCGTAACTCACGCAAAGCTGGCGTTACCATCGAAACAATGGCAGCACCAAATCCCTTTTGTCCTAACATTAAAGGCATGTGTTGTCTCATGTTATTACTCAATTTGGGTATAATTTTGGTCACTCTTGGGTTCGTTATTGTTATACAGTTTTTCGAACCTGCTTATGTTTGGTAAGTTGATAAAGATGTTCTAAATTTAGTTTTTTAATTGTTGTCCTATTGTCTAGGTTTTTGGGAATTGTTTTCTTAATTTTCGGCTTTTTGACACTCATGGGAAGCTTGATCTATTGTGTGGTGGTATGTCGCGATGCAAAACGACCTGAAGATATTACACCAGAAGATCTTTATTGGACGCATCACTGGCAGAAACATATTGGCACTCCGGAGATTCATTACAAAGCGGGTGAAAAATACAATGATGATCGATATTCAGACCGGTATTCTGTGAGCAAACTCTCTGGGAAATACTCGAATCCACGGAATGGCCGATACTAAACAAACAATAACTGATTTTAAACTGTAATTAACCCAATAAGCCCGAAAGTGATGATTCAGAGTGAGATTAAAACAACTGAAGAAATTTAAGGTATGCCAAGGATGTTTAGCATTGTTATGTTGTAATCAAAAAATCACTATCATTATAATGATGATTTTGTAATAGTATGATTACAACATGAACAATAAAAGTGATTAAAACAGCAAGCAGTTGGTTGCTGTATTGACATTGTTTGTGACAGTCCTATGTTAGCGTTTAATGACAACTTGGGATAATGTTAACTAAGATGCAAGCAAAGACAATTTAATAAGAAATTATTTATTTAACAATTTAAATATTTTGTATCACGATAACATGTGTATTGTCTGAACTAAACTAAACTCGGGGACCTTGGGCGGTATGATCAACGAATCATACATAAATCATGTCCTCACAATTTTGTATTGTATTGTTATACTAATATTATGTTTTATATAATTTGTAAATGTGTGAGTTTGTGTTCGTGTTTTTTTGTAATTATTAAATTAAATTAATAGTTGACTAAATTATGTCATAACAGATGTCCATGTAGTAGGCTCCAAGGCAACTTTAGCCAAGTCTTCGGTAATCTGTTCAACGAGTGTGTTACCATTTTGGGATTTAGTTACTACATCAACCGGATAATTCACAGATTGCGTTTTATCTTCTACATCATTCTTAGATGATGCATTAGTTGGCTTTTCGTGAATTAATGAACTGATAATTGCATGTGCTATCATCCTCATAGGCACCATTGTGTGAATGGAACCTTCGAGAAGGTCGTCGAGCTTGGAGCATTTGCCCCTTTGCGTGAACGTGTGTCGTACATATGTAGGATGATCATCGGCCTTGGATTTAATTGCAGGCGTCATTAAACTAAACGTCGAATCTGGTTCATTCAACATAAAGTGCATTGGTTCAATGTGATCATCATAACTTCCTGAACCATCCACTACATATAATTCCTGTGAAAGAAATATTTTATTCATTAATTAATCGGTTTAGAAAAAAATGAGGATTAACAGCTATATTACCTTATCTGAGTTTATAACAAAAAGCTGTGTTTTATCTTGCCAACTGGCGTATTTTCCTTTATGATAAGCATTTGGAACAAAAGTAGCAGCAAGAACGGTTTTATGAGCATTGGCTTCGTCAAAGAGATTGTGTTCTGCTATAGGATGTTCTGATATTGGCTCAAAAACAAATACTACAACAAACAACAAAAATTGAAATTATTTTACCTAAAAATTGTGCACACTTACATTTATTTGCTGTAGTAATAACTGCCATATGGGTAGTGAATAAATCACTGACCAAATGCGATACTTTCAATGGTACAGTCCATGTCAATGAAAGGGTGAGAGCATTCCAGACAGAAAGTCTTCGCTTGCTGGCAGTAACTATAAGATGACATTGCGTACTCGTGCCAAAAGCTACATGAGTTAAAGTTTCTTGATACACAGGATGTAACAAGGAACATTTTAATTCGATGGTGTTAGGTACCCATGCTGTTAGAATACTGTTAAAGGCAACAGCTAGTAATGAACCATCAAATGAGAAAGCTAAAGCTTGTGGGATTAAATTTCGATAGAATGCTGCACTTGCACAGCGCCAAGAAAATCCTTTATCTGAAATTTAAAACAAAAATAACATCAACATATTCATTTTGTGGAGGGAGGCCTAAAAAATAAGCTATTTTTATGATTTTTTTTTGGGGAATTAGAAATAAACTGAACATTCCAGGTTTTTGTGTGATATAGAGCAGGCCATTTGAGGGGGGGGGGGGTTAACTAAGTGAGAGAATTTGATTGTTTGGTCCGCTGTCTAATTTTTATCCACAAAATGGCCCGCCAATTAAAAGATTTTTTCGTTAATATATATGTTGCTTCTTGCTGGCTGCATGATTTGCGAAGAATTAGTACATCTTCGAGCAACTAGACTTGTAAAATCCAAAACTTCATAAATTGGAAGCAAAGAATGACAGAGATTTTTTTATAGCCCAAAAAAATATGATTTTGAGAAAATGCGAGTTAAAGTTTCAAGTTTGTTTAGTCTCAGAGTTCAGTCCCCCCTTAGGTAAGTTAGAATACAACTTACTATACACTGATGTAACATCAACCAGTTGCCAAACTTTAAAGAAACCGTCCATCCCAATAGTGACTAAACGCAGATTTTCCTCGTTGTTAGATGGTTGGAATTTAATATCAATAATAGATCCATCATGAGCATATTCCACGTTTGTGTTCAGTTGAAAACTATAATAATACATATCAGTTTTAGGACTAGTTTTGATATCAAACAACTGATAGTTACCATTGATTAGTATCCTTATAATTCCAAAACTTTAGTCTACCTTCAGAGGACTCCCCATCGTCAGTGCGCTCTTCTACTGTTGCCATCCAAAATCCATTTTTGCTTATTGCAAAAGTCTTAACATTAGTATTTTCTATCGGGTTGTTCCTTTCGTCTGTAATCCTGTTCATGCCAACTACATCTAACTGAAAATCATAATTTTTTTTATAAAAATCCCTATAACATTTAGATTAAGATAACTTACATTATACAAAAGTTGCATGTTTTTCGGCCCAAAAAACTGTAAATGACCATAAGTGCCATTCATGACTAATGCGCGAGTTTTAGGATCTAAGTGTAATCCTGCCGGGAACTCTTCACCTAATACAAGCTCTTGTATAATGCTTACAATGTTGAATTGCATGTCAACCACATGAATAGCATTATCGCTTGTTGCGACTGCAAGATAAAGATTCTCAGGCGCAATGGCAATCTTTTTAATTCGACCTGATAAACGAGGCAAAAACTTTTTATTTGTTACATCTTCAATGGCCCATTTCACCAAAACGCATTCCTCGCCACCAGAGAAAAATCCAGTTCCTGATGAAGAGAAACATAGTGCATTTACTCCAAGTGTATGCCAATGGTATATGGATTGCACAGGTTTGTCAAAAATATTATTCCAAACAATCACACGTCCTGTGACATCTCCAGTGATTAAGACTGCTTCTGTGGGATGAGCCTGGATTTCAGTAATTTTTCTGTCTGTCTTAATCTTGAATTGAGTGGTTTTAGCTTTATCTGATAATTGCATAACTGTAATGGACTGCTTCATATGTTGTGCACTAGCCAAAAAGAGATTATCTTCATGGCCACCACAAGCAAATTTCATATTCTTCCCACATTTCCAGGTAAAATTCAACTTCTCTAAGTTAAAGTCATCCATTTGTAATATGTTTACTTGGCAAATGAATTGTTGATTAACAATTGATGATACAATAATTGCTTTGTAAGATCCAGAAGTTTGCTCAATTATTTTAAAATATTTGATCTCATTTATATTACTTAAGCTCTAAAACAAAATGCATACAATATTAAATAAAAACAGTACTTATAGCTAAATTAGTAATTAAAAATAAACATTTTCTTACAGTTTGTTTAACTCTCAGGCCATTTGAAATCTTCCAACACATAATATTCCCAGAAGACGTGCATGCTGCTACAAATTCAGTTCCATCACATGTGTACACATCATAATTAATAATTTTCTCTTCAAGGCCTCTGTATTGAAGAAATCGTTTGCCCGTTTTTGTTGTATAACTATATAAATTGTTATATACAGAAACAAAGATAAATCTGAAAAAGTAAAATATTTATTTGTTTTTTATATTGATTAAAGTTTTAACATACTGTCCATCTTTGGAAAATACTGGTGTGTGCTTAACGAATGATGCACCGCCTACGTAATTTAGTTTAAACTCAGGTTCTTGTATCATCTTCATGTTATTTTTAATTATATTATTACCCTAAAATATAAACATAAAGTTGTTAACATAGAAAAGAATGGTGAAAAAGTGAGGTTATAAACATTTTACACGTGAATTGTAGTTTACTGTTGCAGGCGCTGTATGATGAAAAACGACAACTAACGAAAAATTCCGATCAATGATTTAATGGTATCTAAAAGAAGTCGCGATATGTAAGAAAAAAAAATTAACTATATGCAACTTATTATACACGTAAATAAAATTTAAAATTTCCTAAATTAATTTGAATTGTTGAATTAAATATATTAATAATATATAGAACATTTTGTTTAATAACAACAAATTATTATAGCATATTTATTATAATAATTAGGTGAGTAATTAAAATTGAAATTTGGTTTCTAATATTACACAGTTGCCATATTTCAATAATTGAATCCCAACAACGTAACGTCTAAAAGCGACCGTTAACAGCATCACATTTCAAATCAGTCTTCCTCGTGCAAGTCGTATTCGTGCAGATTGTGCTTATCATTATTTATCGTGTTATCAATTCCACAAATATTTTACAATCAATAATTTGTAGTAGTTCTGTGCCATGGATAAATCATCCAGAATACCAAGTGGTCTTAAACAACCCAGCAGAATTAGGCCTGAATTAAAGGCGAAAAGAGATGTTCTTATGGAGTTACCTCCTACAAGCTCTAAACAAAATGTTTCAAGAACTCCAACTTCAGCAGCAGCTGCTATCGTAGCACGCAAAGCCCGAAGATCCAAAACATTTAATCTCACAATTAAGAGAAAAAGCATATCTCTTAAAAGAAAGGAAAGCAATTTGAATGCAACAAAGGTTGGTGTCAATAGTCGATTTAATGTTAAACCAGCAGCTCCAACAGTTGCCTCTAGAGTAAACACAGGAATGAATAAAACAATTGCACCTTCAAGAATTGCTGCAAAGAGACCAGCAGTTCCAGAAGCATCAAGTACAACATCTGTGTCTGCACCAAAGTTTGCAAAATATGATTTCAAGGGGAGATTCACTTATTTAGATGAGAAGCATAAAGAGCTAGTGCAGACTTATAAAGCAGCCAAAGCACGATTGGAAGAATTGGAGGAAGGTAAAAATATTTTACTATTTAGTTCACTCTTTATATGTTCTATATATTGCTTATACATTATATTAATGCTCATGTTAAACTTTCAGCAAATAAAAACTTTGAACAAATAACAAAAGAACAAGAAATACAATTGGAAGAGCTTAGTACCTACAAAGTGAGTAACAAGGACTTTATAAATCAATTAAGAGCAGCCAAAGAACAAAATATTCAAATTAGGCAAGAATATAAGGAAGCGAAGAATCATGGTGAGGCTCTACAAGCAAAGTTAACACTTGTAGAATCTACCCATGCACAATTGACAAATGACTATGATAACTTGTCTGCACAAAATGTACAAGTTAAACAGACTCTTGACACATTACAAATGAATCATTCGACTTTGCAACAGAATCATCAAATGTTACAAGAATCATACAAGCAACTAAATGATAATTTCGTTCTCCTACAGGAGAAGTGCCAACACGCTGAATCCAAGGTTGTGCGACTCACTGACGATTTGAAGGTAGCTCATGAAGCTATAGACGACTACAAAGATACTCTCCGAGGGCATGAAACTTTACGCAGGAAATTACACAACGACGTTCAGGATTTGAAGGGCACAATTCGTGTATTCTGCCGTGTTAGACCTCTACAACCAGATGAAGAGGACAAACTTCCTTGCAATCTTAACTACTTGGATGAATGCACTCTTGAGTTGAAGAAAAGTCGGGAGAGTACAGTTGGTCGTAGTGGAACTAAAGCTGAATCTAGATTAGAATTCAACTTTGATAGAGTGTTCCCTGAAGAAAGCACCCAAGCTGAAGTTTTCGAAGACTTAGCACAATTGGTGCAATCAACTTTAGATGGATATAATGTTTGTGTGTTTGCATATGGCCAGACTGGCTCTGGAAAAACATTTACAATGTTAGGAGATGATCAAAATCTTGGTATGATTCCACGATCTATTGATTTACTTTTTACTCGCATCAAAGAATTGGAGAAATGTGGATGGACGTACGAGGTACAAGTAAACTTTATAGAAATTTATAATGAAACCATCAAGGATCTCCTTAACCCGAATTCAGACAAGCCACATGATATTATGTACAATGAAGGGAAAGGATCGGTTGTCACGAATCTTCGTACAGAAACAGTAGCAACAGCTGGACAAGTTAAGAAGTTCATGATGTTGGCAAACAGGAATCGAGCAGTTGCGGCGACCGATTTCAATCTTCATAGCTCAAGATCCCATGCAGTTACTAAGATCTCCGTTAAGGGATACTTCGAGCAGAAGGAATACAGCGGATCTTTGAATCTTGTGGATCTGGCAGGCTCAGAATCTGCGAAAACATCTGAGAGAATGGTAGAAACTAAAAGCATTAATAAGTCTTTATCAGCTCTTGGAACCGTTATGCTTTCTTTGTTTAATAAGGATGGCCATGTGCCTTATAGGAATTCCAAGTTGACTTATTTATTGCAGTCAAGTCTTGGGGGTAATTCTAAAACTTTGATGTTTGTTAACATTGCACCAATTGAGGATTGTTATGCAGAGTGTGTAAACTCATTAAGGTTTGCCGCTAAAGTTAAGGAAGTTAAAACAGGATCGAAACGAAATAATAAGTTTATTAATAAGTTAAATCTTTAAATATTTTACATTGTATGACATTACATTATATTTTGTTGGTGTATATACTCTTTCTATGATTTTATCTATTCAATAACATGCATAAACAGTAATATTGTATTAGGATTAGATTGTTTGAATATGTAATAAGTAATATATTTTTTCTTTCTGTAATATGTGAAAACAAGACAATATAAATGATTTACTTTATTTCATACAAAATCAAAATTGGTTCGTAACATTGAATCGTGTTATAAATTGTACACACAACAACCGCTTTTTATATAATAATTGATGGCTTCTGTAATTTTATTGTAAACACCAGTATGGTAATGCACCCCATTTGACTAGATTTTTTTTTCTTAATTTATTTACATAAATAATTGCATTGTACATATTAAAGTGTTGAAGTTGTTCAATATATTAGCATTTCTAGTTTGAAGATGTTCTACAGATGACCGCTATGCAATGGCTATGAGTAGTGAGGTGTCACACGTCCGTGTGATCTAGTTTCCAGTTCAATTCTTGTACTTTAAGTTAATACTGTGTTGCGAAATTAAATGCTTTCGACCAATAGCATGCGTACCTGTGAATCACGCGATGCGTCTACACCTCTAGCTATGCACAATAACAAGTTTTGCATTGTTCTCGTCACAATGTTCATGTCTTTCGCGTAAACAATTTGCAAACTTGAATATTCATGTTCGAATCGTCAATCTTTGGTGCGTTATACAACGTTCTGAGACATTGTGTGAAATTAACTATTAACTAATTAAGAAATTTATTGCAACGTTCGATGCTAGTGTTTAAACAATTCTAAACAGTGCAATACCATCGGTATTTTAATATTTAAGAAATTTTAATGTAGTTGAAAGTGGTACATTTTAAATGATTTAATTTGCCTTAATGTGCGTTTCAGCAATAGATTAGCGTAGATACGCTTAATCTTAATTCTTTAACGACTTTATTTTTCAACTCTAATGGATATAAACCCGTGTATTAAACATTAACTTTTGGTGAACACATTAACTTGCTTATATTCTATTGCGGTACGAAATTCTTATAATAAACATGTTGAATTAGTTGTTATCGAAGTGCGTGTCGCGAAACCAATGGACAATGTTTACAACCGATGTTCTACTTCGTTTATTTAATAATCGTGAGTGGCTGGTCATATTTCTGTATTTAATAATTGTAAATTGAGAAGAAACGGGTTGAATAAACGCAAGAGAATGTATATGGTGAAATTCAGATTAGGTGAAGTTTGGATTGTTTCGTTGGACTTCGTTTCATGGCAACAGACTATGAAGGGAAAACGATTGTACATATTAGGTAAACCAGTATTATTTATATATTCTATATGTTAGTTTCCTTTATTTGATTGCAATATTAAATAATATATAACATAAAATATCGTGATTTTATGTTCGGATACCTCAATTTTTGTCTGCAAGTCGCAAAATAATTGCGTGATTGGGGCAGAAACAATAGGTAACAATTAGATAAAATTAGGAATAAGCGTCGATTATAAACAGTAAGAAGTGTAAAAAAAATCAACAGAAGTTTGGAGCTGTATTTTGCAAAATACTTGGCATGGTTCAGGCAGAAAAACTAGGGAACCAACTAAATGAAATTAGGAATCAGCAACGATTATAAAAAGTTTGAATTTTCGGGCGGATAGTGCCGAAAGTTCGGATCTTTTCTGGCGGAGAGTGCTGAAATAAATTCCGAAAGTTTGGACCTGTAATAGTAAAACTTGGTATTTTGTACGTTTTTGTCTGTAACTTGTAAATTAAATGCATGATCTGGGCATAAAAAATAGGGCATATATTGGATGAAATTAGGAATCAGCTCTAATTATCAAAAGTTAGAATTTTCAGGCGGAAGTTTGGACCTGTATTGCTAAACCTTTGTATTTTTGCACGTTTTTGCCTATATTTCGCTAAGTACCTAAAAGATCTCGGCAGGAAAAATTAAGAACAAACTTGGTAACATTTGGAATCAGGAGCGATAATAAAAAATTAAAATTTTGAACGGAAAGTACCAAAATAAAATCCGGAAGTTGGGACCTGTGTTTCTAAAACCTGTTTTTTGTTTGCTTTTGCCTGTATATTGCAAAATACTTGCTTCATTCCGGCGGGAAAAAAAGGGAACAAACTAGATAAAATTAGAAATCAGCACCGATTATAAGAAGTTTGTATGTTCGGGCAGATAGTGCCGAAAGTTTGGATCTTTTCTGGCGGAAAGTGCTGAAATAAATTCCGGAAGTTTGGACCTGTATTAGTAAAACTTGGTATTTTGTACGTTTTTTCTGTAACTCGTAAATTAAATGCATGATCTGGGCATAAAAAATAGGGCATATATTGGATGAAATTAGGAATCAGCTCTAATTATCAAAAGTTAGATTTTTCAGGCGGAAGTTTGGACCTGTATTGCTAAACCTTTGTATTTTTGCACGTTTTTGTCTGTATTTCGCAAAAAACTTGCTTGATCCCGGCAGGAAAAATAGGAAACAAACTAGGGGAAACAAGGAATGAGTCTTGAAATAAATTCCAGAAATTTGGACTTTTTTAGAAAAACTTAGTATATTTTTACCTGTATTTCAAAATATACGTGCATGATTTGGGCACTAAAAATAAAGTACAAACTAAAAATTTAGAATCAGCAGCAATGACAGAAAGTTCGAATTTTTTGCGAAAAATGCCGAAATTAATTCCTGAAGTTTGGACCTATAATTATTAAACTTTGTATTTTTGCACGTTTTCGCCTTTGTTTCGCAAAATACTTAAATGTTCTGGACAGGAAAAATATGAAATAAACTAGAGGAAACTCTAGGAATGAGCAGCAATTATAAAAAGTTATAATTTTTGGGCGGTCAGTGCCGAAATAAATATCGAAAATTTCGACCTTTATTAGTAAAACTTTGTATATTTTCACATTTTTGTCTATATTTCACAAAATACTTTTATGATTTAGGCAGGAAAATAAGGAACAAATTAAAAGAAATTAGAAATCAGCAACAATATTAAAAAAAAATTGCGGGTGAGTAAAACTTTGTTTTTTGCACGTTTTTAACTGTATTTCGCAAAATACTTGCTGGATTTCGGCAACAAAATAGACAATAAATTAAAGAAAATTAGGAATGAGCAATGTTTATGAAGGTAACATTTTTGGGCGGATAGTGCCGAAAAAAATTTCGTAAATTTGTACCTTTATTAGTAAAATTTTATAGGTTTTTACATTTTTGTCTGTATTTTGGAAAAAACTTGCATGATCCGGGCAGGAAAAATAAGGAACAAACTAAATAAAGCTAGGGATCGGCAGCGATTATAAAAAGTTAAAATTTTTGGGTAGAAATTGCTGAAATACATTTTAGAAGTTTGTACCTGTATTGCTTAAACTTTGTATTAGTAGACGTTTTTGCTTGTATTTTGCAGAATACT
>JARJDU010026554.1:0-22469 GCA_030264695.1 Lissagria laeviuscula | reverse complement strand
GAGTGCTATTGGCATTCTCGTAACATGTCATATTTTATTATATTAATAACTATATGTACTTTATTGTTTATATGCCAATCGATTTCGCTCGCCATTTCAATTATGCCAATTACAAGATCGAAGGCTCAAATTATGATACCTGGTGATTTACTTCTTAGTTCTGCTGCGACTTGTTGAATGTCCATAATTGAAATGGCGAGCGAAATCGATTGGCATATAAACAATAAAGTACATATAGTTATTAATATAATAAAATATGACATGTTACGAGAATGCCAATAGCACTCGCGCGCACAAATACAACCAAAAGTCGATTATATAACGCAAGAAACCGAGACATTTTTTTTAATTGCCGCTTGGATCATAAATTCTCTTTGTGCATCAACCGAATGCTTCAAATCGAATTCGACTGGATTTATTCGATTCCATTCAATCGGCGAAAAATCAAATTTATTTTCTATAAATCGTATTTTATTTGTAAACTGATGCTTTCTATATCTGCATTGCACTAAAAATTGTGAATGTAAAATATTCATGGTATGTGCCGACAAATTTCATTCTATCCGCGCCCGAAAACAACTCGAGCGAAAATTATTGCAGAGTGGACATTTGGAGCAACATTTCATGCTATGAGGTTTTTGCTTGGTAAAATATTCATTTTGTATTGTTGTAGTAAAAAATATTTTTTATATCAATTTACAAGAAATATTTAGGATAGAAAAATGGATTAAAACTGGTCATTATTAATTGTAATAAATATTTATGACTCATATAAATGTAACGTTTGCTTTAATCATATTTTGAATTGCTGGAAATCCAGGTTTTTTCTACGAATATATTTAAAGAATTTACTGAAACAATTTGCATATACATACTTACTTTATATCTTTTTTCAAACATCTTTAAAAGGTACCTATCTACTTGATATGATAACTAATTTCATCAAATAAGACAAGGAAGAAATGTATTGGTGAAGAATGAGCAAAAGTAAATACTCAAAGCAATGCAAATGAACGACCATTAATAGGAAGTAAGTGTTCCTGCTTATATGTTAACATAAAACATATAATGTTAGGTAACGCAAATAAAACTTAAAAGCATTTTTCTACATTCTCTAACAATATGAATTATAATTGCTCATTGTACGACTCGTTTCATGCTTTTTAATCAAAGTCGGGAAGTTCCACTTTGATGGACGTTATAACTTGTGTCTAGTTCAACACGTTGAGGAACTTTCATAATTTATAGGCACACCATAAAGAATGACATAGACATTTAAGTTGAAAGTATGGAAATTTCGGACACTGATTAACTTGTTAAGTACTTAGGTACTCGAAATGATTTTAAAGCGAAATGTTCCTAGTTATGTGTTATGCGCACACAACATATAATTCATTAGAATACGCCGTTGAATTAATTACTGCATTTTACAAAGCGCGTGCGTTGCAAATGTTTCTCGTCCTGATTCCTGTTAATAAAACTTATGTATGACTTTCTGAACTATTTCATTTGCAAACCGCACATAGAAAATGTTTTTTTTTTAAACAATACACACACATTTTCTTTAATTAATTATTTCTTAGCAAGCGAAATGCTGACTGTGTATTATAATCGGCATTAGGAGAATTAAAAGAAAGGAGGAATTCAGGGCAAACAATGAAGAAGGAAAACTGAAGATATGTGAACGTAATAATTATCAATTATATAGTCATGCATGCTAATTAATGAGTAATTTCAATTGTGTTATGATTATGATTTGATTTTATTTTGCTTTTCTTTTTTGTTTGTTATGCGATTGTATCATCAATTACTAATTTCATAGTCATACCTACCAGCAATATACAATGGCTTTGCGATGGGTAAGTAATCAATGTAGTTGTACGGCGCATGTTGTTATCACTCCTAAAGTTTGCTTTACTTGTCTCGTTATTTATCTTTGAAAAGTAAATAATATTAAAATAGATAATAGTTTAGTACGGTACTGTATGTTTTCAACATTGACGACAGTTTTCTTTCTTGTTCTTAATGCACTGCTTGCTCTACTTAGAAACTATGACTGAGAGCTACTTGAAAGAAGTAGGTAAGGTAATTGAAGTTTCTGTTTCAAGAAATTTGTCCGCTGAATTATAAAATGTCCGCGAACAATATTTCAAGAGGAGATATATTGATGTTTACGATTTTTGTTGTGATTTTGGTATATACTAGAACTTGATTATCTAAGGAAAGTTCGGATTAACCAAGTGACATGCTATTTATCACTGTACAACACATAGCACTTTTCACAACAGTGAGCAACCTATGACCCTCAAAAAAGTCGCTCGACATTTTTCTTTTTCAGTTCGTTTCAAAAATTTGAGAGTGTACGTGCATGTGAGAGAAAGAAAGAAATATTTAAACAAACTAGTATTATGCGAATGCATCTACAACCTCGTCCACAATGAAAACTTTCTACTAAAACTTATTATTACAAGCTTTAGTTTTGTTTGCATGCATAAAAGTGTAAAACTTAACCAATAGCCCACCATCACATAAGGCACCATGCTAAATTTGCCTCGCACTTATACAACTTTCGAAATGACTTCATATTTAATCAGATATTTATTATTATTAGCAAACGTTTTGATTCGATTTTCAATTTATTGCTCAGTTACTTTTGATTCCTGGCCATCATTTTCATAATAGAAAGTTATTTTCAATCGCTTTTTTGATAAACAACCATAAAGTAGCATTAGCGGTTTGCTGCAATTCACAATTTTCGTATATAGAAAGTATAGAAGAAGAAGCCGAAGAGACGAGAAAAAGTCTTGTCTAAGCTCAAAACTTGCGCATTACTTAAAGACGCATCGCAACCGATCGGGTTGAACGTGCACATTACTTAAAACATGCATTTTATTACTAGTGAATTGATAGAGAGCAACAACGGCAACACAAAAAAAAACTACTGATTTGGTTAGTTGGACATCGGTTGAGTAATTTTTCAGATAGTTAATTGAATTCCAAGAAGCTCCCCACGGTGTGAGCTATTATTGAATGGAATAAAACGCGGAAACCAGATTTAAGTAGGAAATCGTTTAGAAATGTCTGTGACAGTGTTGGTTGGTTGGTTAGTTGGTTAGTTTTATTTATGCTGAAAATCATTCAATTCGAAAATCTGTTGATTAAAGTGCATTTGTTTCATGCGTAGAATTGCTAGGGATACGATACGGTTGCATTGCGAATTGGATTATTTGATGCCGTCTCAAATTGAATAAGAATTGCGAGCAAATCTCTGATTAAATGAAAAATTTAAGAGTATTGCCTGTATTACTCCAACCAAAACGTATATAACTTTTGGTTTACATTACAAGATTAAAATTTCTTCATAATATGTGCTCAATCTGTGGACGACTCAAAAAAATTTCATATTTTCGATAGAAATCGCAGTTTTCAAGTTTCATTTGCACATTATGATACTTTGGTATCTTCTATTTTTCGATCCGTTAAATCCGCTCCTGCCAGAACAATATTACTTAACACCATTCCATGTAACAACCTAATAATACACGATGACTTTTCTTCTCGATCGCATGAATATGGCATATGTGATTGCAGAAGAATTAATTAGCCACAGCATTACGAAGGTGTACAAAAGAATTATAATTATGTACATTACGTGAATAACGAACTTCCATATCAATCTATATTCATGTTCATGTACGAGTAATATGCAATTATTATTACTGCCACTTGCATTATTTTACTGTATGTCGAAGGAATCATAATTCAAGACTTTCGTCATTTCGTGTTATATAAAACGGCAACTTAAGTCATAAGCATGTAACAATGAATCAATCAATTACGCGCATTTAATTGAAACACCACTTGCATCAGTTTTATTTGGTTTGGTTTGGTTGGCGATTTAATTTAATAGAAATTGTGCGGATGGGTTTATCGCTGAGATGGAGAGAGTAAAACGAAAGAGAACAAATTAAGAAAGAGCTAATTTCGAGTACCAAGCCAGTGAAAAACTTTCTCCGGTTATATTTCGATTGATTTCAGTTAATAAAAGCGTTGAAACCAATCGATCTAAATCCATTCAACATGCTACGAAAACGTATACTCATTATGTTTGTTTTTGTTTACGAATTTTTGAAACTATTTACATTTAATTGGTTTAAAAAAAATAATAATAATTTGAAAAATTATTAAAATAAAAGATAACTTTCTTAGTAGAAATTGCTATAGCTCACAGTAATAAGCATGGTTTTCACTATGATAACACTTTGATAGCTTCAATTAGCAAGTAGTTACTAATAAAGTAATAAACTGTAAAGACCAAATGCTATAATCATAAAATGTATAAATTAATATGAAAAAAAGAATTTAGATAGGTAATCTTTAATTTTAGCAGCTATTATCAGAACGGGATATATGCATGGGTCATCACGCCCACTTATATAGGGCTCAGATTTCTAGAGTTATTTTCATTATTTTTTTTGGGTGATAGAAATAAAGTAAACACTACGGACTTTTTTCGTGTTGTAGAGCAACATTTTTACTTCCTCAAAACATTTTTTCGTCTCCGATTTGACAGCTAAATCCGGAGGCTACCTCTGGGATGTTGCCTTCAGTTGGCTGCAACATTTGCGAAGAACTGGTACATCGTAGAACAACTACAACAACTATATTAAATTCCCTACCATGTGGTATAGAGGATAGAAATTAATTCATTTCAAAAATCATCCTAAAATATCAGAAAAAGCTTATGATGCATGTCAGAAAATTTATTTTTACGATGTGGAAGGAAAGATTGAGCGAAATCGGTTGGATAGAACCTGAGAATAAAAAAGAATGTCTGATGAATCAGAATTTCAGAATTCGCAATTCTACTGTTTTACATATTCCACATTGTTTACACATTTTCTAATTTATTATTATTATTATCATAACCAATTAATGGATATAAGATGAAAGCCGCCTCTCAGTCACATATTTATATACTTATTAAATTTTTTCTAACCACTAGACTCTATCTAATTTCCTTCATTGTTCTTACTCATTTTTCTTCTTCTTGCATTTCTTGCTCACATTTCTCTTATTCTCACTTTTTCTTGATTTTTATCTCGTCATACTATCTATTCTGTAGATACTTAAGAATATGCAAACAAAACAATTTCACTGAGTTTTCATTAGCTATGCCAACATGACTACCATTGTGAAGCGACATAATATGATCTCAGCGCAGATCTTGTCGATCTTGAAGAAGTTCCAACCAGCTCATCCGTCCTTAAAACAAGCAGTCGCTGTTGTTCAGTCGCTATGCATAAACAATTCTTTCTTCACTCCTGCTATGCATGTCGTATGTTCATGATTTTCGTGTTTTTTATTAGCATCGCTCTTGCATATCCCATCAGGTGAGATCGCATCGTACGTGATAAATACGAAGGCTGCTCATTAGTAATTCATGTCGGGACTGCTGTGCTACTCTCTGCGGTTAGTTCCAATCGGCGTTCAATCTAATCACAATCGGTTGAACACAGCAATAATTCCCAACGCCGCCATCTGATATAATACCTCTGATATGATATACCTAGCAGCTTCTAGTTGCACATTGTTCGAAATTATGCTTTCGATGTTTGCCATCAGTGGCCTGGCTTTATTTCGAAGACCGTATTCCTATTTAGATCACAATATAATTATTGATAGATTATATCGACACTGCTTCGTGGTCTGTTCTTTCATGTACCGCCTGTATATATAAGGAACGCGAAGTGAATACAAACACGTTAATCACGTAGATGTGTAATGCTCGATTCGGATTTCTGATTACTTAAACCGCAGCTGAAGGAAGATGACACAAGACAACAACTAGCTGGCTATACGCTGTTAATTGAAAAATTGTGTAATTCGTTCATTAATCCTTGGAATCGCTGCGGCATCGACGGCTACACGAGAGTGTGCTATCGATAATCGCAATGCGCAATCAGGTAACGACTTAGTGACTAATGAGTAAGAAGTCAAACGTAACTGAAACACGAGCATGGACATGGAAATTGCAACGAGCACGATGGTCATTGCTCATTGCTTAGACATTGAGAACGTGAAGCGTTTACCGTTGCTTTGCTTAGTCTAATGAGGCGATGCATTAATTGCATTGCTATGAAACAATAACTCGATGTTATGCCTTTATTATTTTTATACAGACTGGTCCAATAATTATTAGTTTTATGCGTAGTATATATAAGTATGAGATATTAAGGAAACTGAATTGAGTGTGAATTGGTTTTATGATTATTGCGGCTCTGGCCATAGTTCGGCAGGACAATCACTTGGACAACGGCCTTGGGTATGACGTTGTTTTAACAATTACATGCGGTTTCTACTTACTTAAAGCAATAAATAAATACCTTCGTGTAAATACTGCATTGCACTTACACATTCGTGTGGGTTGGGGACAAGGCAAGGTGATCATAAGTAGATTACAAAGTTTTTTCGTTCTTTGGTTTTTTTTGTTGTTGTTGATGCAATCAGGCACGGATTTAAATATGGGGAGCACTTGAATCAATAGAAATCTATATTTTAAGAACTGGAATAGTCTGCTGAACCTTAATTCATTTTGGGATACATTTGCATATGAAACTGCGCAATAAATGGTTCTGAAATTTGGAGAATCAAAGTTTGAATTAATAAAAAGAAAACAGTTTAGTTAGCAGTCCGACCCTGATCATTTAATAACGGAATATTGTAATTAAAATGTGTTTCAAACATCAAACACATTAAACGGTAAAAAATGTAAAACTAGTTAAATGATAATGAAAGCATAAAATCCAACGTTTGGTAACGAGTAAAATGCCCATCCGCCATTCACTTGTGCAACTTGTGCATTCACATATAAAGTACCTGTATATATTTACAATTCATTCGATTTACTTGATACGGCTATAAATAGTAATAAACGGCAATAGTAATAAATAATGCGCGCCCGACCTGACGCCGCATTAAAACGCAATTATTAATACTTTATTGAATGATATGCTAGGTATTTGGAGGATAACAATTACAAATGAATTCGTGCAGGGATTATTTAATAAATGCTATTACAACTTTTTCACCAGTACATTGTTTACGTTCTATTAATTTTTGGTTTATTCATAAAGCAATCGTGAAATTTATTATTCAGATATATTAACGTTTTTTTTTCTTAATTTGAAAATGTCTGCATAATAAAAATATAAATCTAGTAAAAAAAAGTTATTTTATGCATAAAACGCACATGTCTGATGATGTCTGCTGCTGCATTTGCAAAGTTATCTATCTTCAGTGTAATCATTGGTCACAGATAAACATCAAAGTTCTTAGATAATCCTTAGATAGACTTCTAATTCAGCTTAAGGGTGCAACGAAGCGACGGATAGATGTATAACAAGGAACATCTTGGTATCCTTCACAACGATAACTTATCTATATGCACTTTGCAATTTAAACTTCTTGCTAACTTCGAACTCCGTCAGCAATATCTAAGGATACCTGATATTTGCATTAAGATGGGTGAATATAAAATTTTATTTTCGTACACATTCTTATTTTAAATATAAAGTTTTAAAGAAATAATAATAATAATCAAAAGTATTATTTAAATGCGGAAAGAATAATCTTGACAATATTTTGATGAAGAATAATAGCACAGATGTACTTGAGATTGAAAAAGTTCAAATCCAGACGACGTATACTTAATAAAGCCGCTATCTGACGAATTTATAATGTCAAATTTTAAATTGTTAGACAACCAAAGGTACAATTGACAAACCTTTGTTCTAGTCTAGCTCTTGTCAAAGTTCATATACGATAAATCCTGTACATATTCTGTCTTTCAACTGGGAAAGGACACATAAGCTTAATAAAACCAGCCCACCGAAGTGATGCAGAGTCTCGTGGATTTCAATGTCACAAGAAACCACGATTAATACCCTTAAGAGGCGCATTAACTGTTTCTCAGGGTGGTCCGGGTTAAAGCAGGCGGCAAGGAAAAGGTGAGTTCGAATGCGTATTGCCGCGGATGTTTTAAATAAAGGACAACAGGAATGCAAGGTTGGATTTTGATGACTATGGCCTGAGTAAATGGGACAACAATTTGCTTTTGGCTTTTGGGTAATTGATATTTTTACAAAATCCAAAAAGGACATCATTAAGCGATTAATGATATACGCCCGTAACGAGGCTAAATTTGCGATTTGTGTCTTCTCATTTTTCTCTCATTTTCGTAAAACGTTATTTATTCTTAAATTCAGGATATTTTATTAAATTCGTAAACCCTCAATAATTATTCAGAAATCATTTATTTTATACAGTTAACCGATTATAATCGACATATATGAGCTGCATTTCACGTTTCTAACGTTGTGCAACAATTTGTGTAGCCGCATATGGTTTCAAATCAGCTCGAATCGATTATATCACACAAGTCAAAGCTGAAAATATCTCTTTAGGTGTTGGCGTTGTCCACTCCAACCGTTGTAAAGTTGAGTTGCCAACATCTCTTGCGAAGTCTTAAGACTTAATATGTTTCGAACTATTGCGAGTCGCTATCATGTCCGTTTGCTGTAGGCTTGTCGTGCTGTGCTTATTCAATAGAATAGTTTGTACTACTATCAACTTATTTACTTATACTTAGTCCACCTCAGATATATAAATACATATTCCGAATGGCAATCGATTTAAACATAATATATTTGCTTGTTTCTTGCTTCTTATAGTTTATGGTATTTCGGATTACGCATTCACTGCGAGTTGTGGCTGTTAGCATGATTCCATGTTAGCTACTAAAACCATCGTGTAATTTCGTTATTTGTGCTGTTGGTTGTTTTTTTTTTACGTAACTAAAGGTCCACCACTGAGCTGCTTTACGGAATTAGAAATTCTTGTTTTTGGTTCGGTTCGGTTCGGATTATTTTAATTGTTCGCAATTGAAGGTTTTATGTAAGATACCACCAACTGCTGTCTCTCATTAATAATGAAATTTAATTGAAATGATGAGACATAATGATGTAAACAAAAGAGATGATATGAATAATGCTAGAATAGCGATTTGCACGTTGGGAAAATAATGAAATTAAAGAAAAACAAGGACCTGTGTACACATTTATTTAATTTATGATATTGTTTTGCAACGATATCGCTATTGTCACTTGGCGGTTTTGTCCCGCTCGCATTTTCTTTCTCATTTGCAACGTATTCATGCATTTTCTTAGTTCGCTATGTGTTTCATTTAAAAACCCAAATACAGTTCAATACTTCGTCATGCTGAGACAATCCTCCTGAATAAAATAAAATGTTATTTGGAAATGTTATCGAGACCGTACGTATAATATATTGTGTATGCATAAGTATAAGTAAGGAACGTATTATGATTATTATTATGAGCAATTTGAAAAATATCTTTCGCTTTCGTGGCTTGCTTGAATATATGATTTCTTGCTAGCCTTGATACTTTTTTAATAGCATTTCGTTCTTGGCGCTCAGTTCAGTCGACACTCTCGCCTCCGCCATAACATGTACAGACAACACGTATATATCTTATTGCTAACATTCTTATTGCACATACAATACATATATGTGTATTATGTACACACACCATATTTACGTATATACATATAATAATTTGCGTTTTGCCGTTCTCTCCAGCGCCTGGCCCGCAAGAAAGAAGCAAGAAACGCGTACGAATCCTGCCCGAATCAGAAGTTCAAACATTATTATTACTGCTATAAGCAAGCAGAGAGAAGTACGATGCAAGCTTCCTCCTTCCTCTTCCTATTTCATGATTTTTCTTATTTCTTGATACTACTACTTATTGCTTCTTTTTGCTTATTTCTTCTCTGTCATATTTCCCAGTCATTAATTATACATATTTTTATGACGTTTTTACTGCATCACGTTCTTTGCTAGCCTAGTTTTATACTAATTCTATCTTTGAAAAAGTAAAGGTAACTGTTCATTCAAAAAGAGAACGAACAAAAAATGAAATGCTTTGCTTCTCGATCCTGGCATGATTCTGGGACAGGCGCAATTTTGATTGCAAAAAACGCGCTTGCTTTTTCTTGTTTCTTTAGTAGATTGAGCGCCTGACTGTTCTTGCTTCCAATTGTTGCAAATAAATAGCAAGTATTGAAGGCACGTGCACATTGAATGGTTTAATTGCTCATGCATGACGACAATCGCTAGACCAATATTATTCTTGTGCTTGGTTGCCATTTATACGGTTGTTAAATGTTAAAAATATCTAGTAGCTTTTAGGAGTTTGCACCAAATATATTATAAGTACATAAGTATAGAAATTCATAAATTGCCAAGCCGGATTTGTATCGAATGGCGTGAATTTATGCAAAGGCACTATTAGCAATTTGCATATTAATTAGTTACCTACTAACGATTTTATTACTTTGTTACAGATTCCTTCGCGGTTTCGATGCAGGAACACGATTGCATTAATTTTAATCATTGCCTTAGTTATCGTTCAAATTGATGCAGAAACAAAAAGTAAGTAGTACGTCATTTGAAAATTTTAATATATTGAAACGGAGTTTCACCCAATCTTAGGAATAAAATAATTATGAATACAAACTAAAATACACAAAACAATGTCACGCCTAGAAGATATTGTCACAGTAAAACAGACCCCGAAATTAATGCACTGCACACACAATTAGGAACCATTTAACGAATTTACGTGCTCCAAGGCCATGCGATTCGGATCATTGTTAGTCTACACGAAATTTTATTGCCAACTTTAACCGAAGAACGAGAATAATAGAAGCATATAATAATGGAATCGCGTTCGCGTTGAAGAAACGTTGACCTAGAACTTAGTTTTCAACTTGGCTTCAACTTCGAATCCAGGCACGTTGGTATTCATGTCCGATAGCTAATCGTTCTTGAATCCAAATAGAGTTAGTTAGTTTTTCATTAATACAGTTTTCAGAGGTTTTTTGGGCCGTTATTGAATGAGGAAGTACTTAGCTTTATTAATAATCTGCATGTGTACATAAGTATCGAATGGAAACAACTTGGGTGTCAAAAGAAATCACCGATAAGTATACAGATCGTGAGATGAGACGCATTAGCATAATACTGAAACCGAAAATTGTAGCTGTTTCTTGACACGAACTGCATGTGCATACAGCTTTCACTGCATCACAATCTTCAGCGAACGTCTTTCATCATCTTCGTTCCCATAGTGTTTGTTCTTCATGTGCCTTTACCTTTCGCGTTAAATCGCAACTCGTCCAGCTTTTTCCAAAGCTGCTGCTGCAAAAGATATAGATAGCATGACAGCTCGTGTCTCCTCGCGGCAAACTTTGCCACACACTTTGCACATTCGTCGTGCTAGCACAGAAAAAATGAACGTAATAAACAAGTAAGCAAGCACATACTACAGCTTGTACTTACACGCAACGAGAAAAAAGAAATATATCCATAGAGATTCCACAAAGCCTTGTTCTTCGCTTATGTTCATTCGGATCATACAGATACGCAAGGCGCTACACAATAGTGTCTTTAGGTCCCTTTGTTTCCACGACTTAACAATCACATTGTGCGTTTCTTGCGCAAAAACATTATTCCTCGTGGCATAAAGCAAATAAACAAAATATGAATGCGAAGAAGAAAAACATGGACAACACAATACTATTACGAATTTTAGCGGTTTCGCAAAAACACACGATGAAAATAACAAAAACCTTGGCATCGTTTCGAAAAGCGCGCAAAACGTTTCGATCGCATATCCTTTTTTTGCGCTTCTGTTAATTAATCGCTTTTTGTTGCTTTCAGTTGCACGACGTAGATTAAGACGGCCGCAGACCTCCGTGTCATCCTCAGTGTCCAGCAGCAGCAGCAGCAATAGTGATCAGGAAGTTTCGGCCAGTGTAAATCGGCTTCGCGCGAGAGGTCGTGGTAACTCTAAGAAGACAAGCGACAACGCTGTCGCCGCATCCAGCGTCTCCAAAAAGGATAAGGATGGCTATAAAGTTGTTTGCTATTACACGAACTGGTCGCAGTATCGTCCCAAGATTGGCAAGTTCACACCGGAAGACATCACACCCGATCTATGCACACACATCATCTTCTCCTTCGGCTGGTTGAAAAAGGGCAAGCTGTCGTCGTTCGAGAGCAATGATGAAACGAAGGACGGTAAAGCTGGCCTTTACGATCGAATTAATAAGCTCAAGAAAGCGAATCCGGCGTTGAAGACGCTGATGGCTATTGGTGGCTGGTCGTTTGGCACGCAGAAGTTTAAGGATATGGCTGGGACACGATACGCCCGTCAGACCTTCATCTACAGCGCGATTCCGTTCCTCAGGGATCGCGGATTCGACGGGCTTGATATCGATTGGGAATATCCGAAGGGTTCAGACGACAAGAAAAACTACGTGCATTTGTTGAAAGGTCAGTTTTAAGTTAGGTGTCAGTCATGTGTGGGTTTATTATTTTCAAATTGCATGTTTATCTATTGATGATGGTGATAATGGTAGTGGATGAAAGCATTTTGCGTTTACGTAAATGCCAGGTGAACAACGTGAAAACGTTTTGCGAATAATATTTATTATTATTGTATTCTTTAAACTTTCTAATGTCATGATAATCATTATTCGTACGTATGCACACTGGCAGTACTGGCAATTCAATTAGTTGTTACTTTCGATAATGCCACACTACGACGTTGTGTGTTTCAGCTAGAGATACATATAGACGAGCATCGTTGTCTATACTAAATGGTTCAATTTGGTGCCATTTGAGTCGACGAATGAATAAAAGGAAAATCATTTAAATGACCGACGCGTACTCACTTGCATATGGGAACAAGGTTGAAGAAAGTACATTCAAACATTTCAAATTAACATACTTGTTGTTATTCGTCATTTGGTCTTTCGTGACCAACATCTTTCTATTCAATTCATTTGTCATTCATTTATTGTTCTCATATTGCCTGTCATTGATACTTATCACAAACACAAGTGGATGCTCATAATTTCATTTCATCTTTCTACATGTCTGTAATAATAAACAATTGACGTATGTAACTCATAAAGGTGATCAAATTCATTGATTTTCCATTTGTTATTATAGGTTTGCGTTCAATTTATGCATTGCATAGATAATTCAATACTTTCCACTTGAATAAATATAAATAAACGTTACGACTGTTGGATGCAAATTTGGGACCAATTACATACATAAAATGATCAATATTAACTAACAAACAAATTGCCAATAATTCATAAATTCCAATCGAAGTTAATTTTTTATAGAACTACGTGAAGCATTTGATGCAGAAGCGCAAGAAATCAAGAAGCCAAGACTTTTGCTTTCCGCCGCTGTACCCGTTGGCCCCGACAACATCAAATCCGGATACGACGTCCCAGCTGTGGCCTCCTACTTGGACTTCATCAATTTGATGGCCTACGATTTCCACGGCAAATGGGAACGCGAAACAGGTCACAATGCTCCTTTATATTCTCCAAGCAGTGACAGCGAGTGGAGGAAGCAATTATCTGTCGATCACGCCGCCAACCTATGGGTGAAATTAGGCGCGCCCCGAGAAAAATTAGTCATCGGCATGCCAACCTATGGTCGTACATTCACACTCAGTAATCCAAGTAAATACAAAGTCAATTCACCAGCCACCGGTGGTGGCAAAGAAGGCACCTTCACCAAGGAGGGCGGCTTCTTAGCTTATTACGAAGTCTGCGAGATGCTGCGAAACGGAGCGTCCTACGTTTGGGATGACGAGATGAAAGTCCCGTACGCCATTCATGGTGACCAATGGGTAGGCTTCGACGATGAGAAATCCATTCGGCATAAAATGAAGTGGATTAAGGAAGGTGGATATGGCGGCGCGATGGTCTGGACTGTCGACATGGACGATTTCACCGGTACCGTTTGCGGTGGTAACGTGAAATATCCATTGATCGGTGCCATGCGTGAGGAACTGAGAGGTATCTCACGAGGCAAAGGCGCTAAGGACGTCGATTGGCTTGAAGTCGCTGGTACTATTGAAGAGGAAGAAGAAGTTGAGAAACCGGCTGCCGCCAAAGTGCCAGCTGCCGATGTGGTCAACAGAATTAGGAAACCGAATAAGAAAGTTATACACAAGAGTGCCTTGAGCATTGATAAAAATAGTAAGTTCATTTGTTTTACTAAAATAAACTTTTACTTTTAACCATTTCATTTTATTAGCTCGCAGCCCACAAGTATTTTGTTACATCACATCCTGGTCGCAGAAACGTCCTGGCGCTGGTAAATTCACACCGGAAAATGTGAATCCAAGCCTTTGCACACATATCATCTATGCATTTGCCACACTCAAGGACCATAAGCTTGCCGAATCCGATGATAAGGACGAAGAAATGTACGAGCGAGTGATTGCGCTGCGTGAAAAGAATCCGGAACTACGAGTTCTTCTTGCCATCGGCGGATGGGCTTTCGGCTCGACGCCATTCAAAGAACTGACGGGTAACACCTTCCGCATGAATCAATTCGTCTACGACGCCATCGAGTTCTTGCGCGATTACAAATTCAACGGCTTAGACGTCGACTGGGAATATCCTCGAGGCGCCGACGATAGATCCGCATATGTGAATTTATTAAAGGAGCTTCGGCTAGCTTTCGAAGGCGAGGCCAAAACTAGTGGCCAGCCAAGATTACTGCTGACTGCTGCTGTTCCTGCCTCCTTCGAAGCCATCGCCGCTGGTTACGACGTCCCCGAGATTTCTAAATACCTGGATTTCATCAATGTCATGACTTACGATTTCCACGGCCAATGGGAGCGAACTGTTGGTCATAATTCGCCACTGTTTCCATTGGAGAGTGCAACAAGTTACCAGAAGAAATTGACCGTGGACTTCTCAGCCCGTGAGTGGGTGAAACAAGGCGCACCTAAAGAGAAGCTTATGATCGGGATGCCGACATATGGTCGCAGTTTCGAACTTGTTAATACGACGCAATTTGATATTGGCGCTGCTGCTTCCGGCGGTGGCACTCCTGGCAAGTACACAGCCGAAGCTGGATTCATGAGTTTCTACGAAGTTTGCGACTTCTTGCATGAGGATAACACTACACTCGTTTGGGATAATGAACAGCAAGTGCCTTTTGCGTATAGGGACAACCAATGGGTTGGATTTGATGATGAACGGAGTCTTAAAACGAAGGTAATTCCATGATTCGTGCGGCAAGAGGAGGAAATTTACAATTTTATTCGTTTTAGATGGCCTGGCTAAAGGAAGAAGGTTTCGGTGGAATTATGATCTGGTCTATGGATATGGATGACTTCCGTGGTCAATGCGGTAGCGGTAAATATCCATTGATTCAGGCAATGCGACAAGAGCTGGAAGGATACAAAGTGAAACTCGAATTCAATGGTCCGTTTGAAAGTTCGAATCCAATCGGGCAATACACCACTAAAGATCGTTAGTATATTTCGTATACATATAATCAAAGACATAACAAATGAATAATGATTATTTCGAATTTTAGCAAATGAAGTAACTTGTGAAGAAGAAGAGGGCCACATCAGTTATTATCCAGATAAGGCCGACTGCACGCGGTATTTCATGTGCGAAGGTGAACGCAAACATCATATGCCATGTCCATCGAATTTGGTCTTCAATCCGGATCAAAACGTCTGCGACTGGCCAGAGAATGTAGAAGGATGCATGCAGCATACACCGGCGCCTCCGACGCGCAGATAAAATATTCGTTGCACCGAGCATGATTACAAGTTATGCATCGTTCAGGGGTGTCTGTATAAATTGAAATAGAGAATATGGAAAGAAGGGAAAAACTGGTACTGTGATTGCGGTTACTGTGTTGTGTTTTTATTTATATATAGTCTTCAAAATTTGCAATACTCTAAAATTGTGAGAGAAAAACAGAAACAGAATTACTTGTTTTATAAACATTTAATTAGCTCTTTATAGTTAAGGATTAATTATTATTCTAATCTAGAGATATATTGTATACATATGTTTTTTTTTTGTTAAGATAATTAAGTTTTTAATTATTAGTTTTGTGTGTGGACTGCGATCAATTTTGGTCGTCAATTTTTGCTTCCAATTCATATGTCGATCCAACTTGTATGCTTCGGTGTTTCTTGGGAATTAGACTAGTTATTTATCAATTGCATCTTATCACAAAATTCATGCATGATTTTATAATCTTTTTCTTCTAATCATAATTCTGAAGAACTAAAATTTCGCTAAGAAACAACTCACTGATCAATTTATTATTGTAGTATAGTATTCTTCTTCTTCTGTGGATTTTCTTACTGATTTGCAGAGATTACCAATCTACAATGATTGTACTAGTTTGAATATTTCTCTTTCTTTATATTAATATAAACATTTACCCTTTATACTCTGTTGAATGAAGGATTGAGTTTAATATTATTTGTTTGTGGGTGTGTTGTATAAATGAATTTGTATTGCAAATGTTATTTTATTATTAATTAAATTGTAAATATTACGTTTTTGGATTTAGGTTTCTTGCATGTACATGACTTCTTCTAAAAGCAAGTGAAATTTTATTTTGGCAAAGGGTTTTAGCTCTTTTTTGGGTCAATCAACGTTAATAAAAATTCTTGCACTCCATCAAAATAAAATTGGAAAATCTGATAGTTTGTAGTTTAAATCGATCCTTCAATTTAGCAACCCGACAAAAACAAACAGCACTTGTTCTAATAAAAATATCACGTCGTAGCAACAAAGCAAATTCAATTGTTTGTTTACATGAAACTAACAACACGACTGTCTCAAGCGTTGATCGTTTAGTTTTTTGTGCGGTGTCGAAACCATAACATGTGTTTATAAAACGTTCGCTCTCTCATTTTTTTTTGTTTTTACGTGCTCCTCTCGGCGACTGATTAATATAACGATGAATAATATAATGGAAGAAGTCATTTCGACGAAGGTGATCAATACCGCCTTATCGCATTATGCACATATTCAGAAATACTTCTCATATTTCTTTCGGGTTAACATCATCGAAGTATCGCCAAACTATCTACCCGATTATTCAGTCGAGTGCTTTCTGACTACTATCCTGATTTTAATGTACTGCTATCTGATAGTCGCATTGAAGCGTTCTCGCCGAGAGATTGCAATCCCTGAATGTGATGAAAAACTTGAGCCGTCTATGATGATGGTGAAGCAACCCGAAGGTAAGTTGAACATGAGTCATCTGATCCATAAATACTATTCTACTATTTTTTTTTTGTTTTGTTTAACAGAATCAAATATTACCGATAACGAGAGCGATATCGACGTGACTACCTGGCGCACTCGAGATTTCATTAACGATCTCCCGATTGGATTGCACATCAGACCTAGTGCAAAGCAACTGCAGCGAACGCGCAGTTATATGGAGAGGCTGATCAAGCTTACGCCCTCCGAATACGTCCGCCAGGATCGACAACAGCAGTTGAGAAAAACCGATTACGTCAAGTCGTTGACTTCCCTTTACCTGAACATCACCAGCAATCTCTTCACGGAGGAAGAACTACGCAAGCAAGTCGAAGCTACCAAGGAGCATTGCTTACTGTCGCATGCCACCCACGAGCTGATGAACTACATCGACTCGTCCTGTGTGAGCGAAAGTCTGATTGACTTATTGTGCGACATCGTGCAGAACGAGAGTGATACCAATGTGCCGTCTCATTTACTTGGCGATCTTACATCTTTCTTATACGATATTGGAAACTTACAAGAAAAGGTCCTGTACGAAAGGGCACGTAAGCCGTCACCACCCTCATCGTCTTCGTCCTCCGACACGAGCATGCATACTGCTCATTAATACGCTGCTGTGATGTTCGAAATTTCTTGTGTGAAAAAATAATTTATGGTCTAAAATTGAAGAAGAATATATTTTTTTTAATTTTACATTAGACCATAAATTAAAGAAATAAAGTTTTTATTTTTTATACGTATTTAAATTATTTGTTTATTTTCATGTTTACATATTTAGGGACCTTATGGTACATTCCATTTGCCCATTACTAGAATAATTAAAAAAATTAGAAAGCAACTGTTGATCGCGGCATTGATTGATCATTTTAATAGCGGCCTGCGATGGCGGCGGCACCTCCACCTTGGAAACTGATTTTCGGGTTGTAGCCAGCAGCGTCGGCGATATAGTTAACGGTCATTGTACGGCCATCAGGCAGCAGGACGTAGTAGCTGCCATGCTTGTTACCGCCAACGTCGCCGTGTTCATTTTGCCCAAAGAACGTATTAGTCGGCGGGTATTCTACTTTGTAGTTGAATTCATACTGAAAATAACACCAATTGTTTAATTTCTTCACTTTCTTCTTCTCTTTCTTCTTCTGATGTGTTGTCTTCGGTAAGCATTTATTGACAAACTAAGTACAATCTAAACTCTTTTGAATATTGTATTTACTAATGGCAGATTATGCATGCAATAAATTCTTGAAGTACTTAATTTAACAATTTAATGCAAATATCTTAAAACTTACAGGATCTGCTGGTCCTAGAGAAACTGCCACAGGTTGATACTGCGGACGGGCATTTACACAAGCCACCACCATCAATCCACAAATTATAGCCACCAACTGCATGATAACTTAGTACTATCTTATCAGATAAACTGCAACAAGATACTTGGTAACTTTATGATGAACCGAAAGGTCGAAGTGTACTGATGCATTACCTCCGGCAGAGTCTTTTTATAGTAGCCCATCCGTGAAACAAAGAGTAGGAAATGTTGTAGGAATAATTGCAAATGATTACATAGAGTTAGTTAGCAATGTCTCGTATAAGGTGAATTGCAATTTGCAAGCGACATTAATGCATATTAAAATGACAAAAAGATATAGATGCACCACGCGAGTGCGAGAGGCGAAATGGCGCAATCAAGGCTGTTTGATGCATTCGCATTATGAACAAAGCTGCCACCCCCAAACATTAAGATGTGTAGTAACGTAAGATTTAAATGTCGTTAGGAATGATTGGAATGAAACCAATTGACTGACTCTCTTCGTGCATTAATTATTGCTCAACAAGTATGAATAACAAGTATGAAGAGTAGAAATTATAATCAATGTGTGAATGAATATGGTTAGTAGATGCTGCATGCTGCATTTTCGAACCGCGACGAATATGGTATTGCTATTTACTTGCAGGAATTTAAACGGTTTTAGAGGAAGAAGTATCAGAAATTTAAAAATATTTTACTTGTGTTGGCACCAGGTCAATTGATTATCGATTCACTTTCGTGTTCGAACTGCTATAATTACTTATTATTCATCTTGTTTAAGGTGAATATTATCTAGCAGATTGTGCAAGTTATGTGAAGACAATTTAAATTATATTCATATTAAGAGGCCGGTTTACCTCCAAACTATGCCTTAATTGTCTTACTTTTTCAAATTTCGATTTGGAAATGATTTGGAAAATCTCAAAAAACGTATTTCAACTTTATCGGCTTATATATCGAGTTGAAGGCAAACATCGCAAATTCGGCCACGATAAGAGCTTATATTATTTATCGTTTAATAATGTACTTTTCAAATTTTGTAAAAACATTCGATTCCTTGCCGCTGCTTCAACCCGGACCCTCCTGAGAAACAGTTCGTCCGGTAAATCGGCCTCTTAACAAAATCATAATATGTAGCATGATATAGGTGCAGCTTTTAAATAAGTATTTAAATGCTTGGTGATGTATTAAACAATATATGAATATTATTGTTACAAAACGTAAATTGTTTTGAAGAATCAAACAAAAAGAGACTAATTATAGCGAATTTTTGCATTATAATGAAACAACTATTGAACATTGTATCTGTAATTGTACACATCAAGTACAACAAATGTTACAGCAACAATTAAAAAAAAAAATTGCAAAACACAAGGAATGCAAGCAAATCCTCATTGACTAAATTTGGAGTTCATGTATGAGTCACTAACTAATAAACTCTTCTCTTCTGACTAAATTAATTATCTGTTGTAGGTGTTTATATCTAGCAATAACTATATTAATTATTTACGTTGATTAATTTAAAGAAAAATTAGAGTTTGCGTAATTTAAATTAGCTATTTGAGTTTAAAAAAAAATTCTCAATGTTTCAAAAAAATTTGGACACCCTGACGTTTGGTCAGCCATTGCCGCCAAAATCATATATAGAGTGTGTGGTTATGTTAGTTACTTTTGTTAATCATTGCAATTTCCGTCTTTTATAAATAAAGCGATAACAGTTCAGCATTAATAATGGATGAAACTACCGATTGGGAGAAGATCCGCGAGCAAAACATGAAAGCAATGCAAGCATTTGTAAGTACATGCATGTTCAAAACAACTACGAGAAATAATTATTTACAATAACTTTAAGTGCTACCTGTTTTAACATATTGTTATTATTCTTAGCTTGATGAGGAAATGGAGAAGCCAGAAATGAAAGATATACTGCAAGATATACATGATACCACTAATTCTACAAGAGAGAAAAAAATCAGGAAACGAAAATCCAATGCAGATTCCCCATTTGTATTTACTGGCAGCATTCCCAACGTACAAAGGAGTTCATCTAGAATTGCCAACAGAAAGCCTGAATATACATCAGAAGATTTAGATGATGTTGAAACTCAAGCAGGGGTAAGGCTTTAACTAACATAACACTAGTAGTTCTTCAGAAACCAAATTCAAACTATTGCTATATGTATATTTAATTTAATATTCAATTCCAGACATTAAAAATAAACAAATTTATGAAAGACTCCTTAGAAATGGGCGATCTGGATGAGATAGTTTTCCGGCCTAAATTTGGACGAAGACATTTTACAAAGCGTCGCGCGATTGTGCCATTTGTAGCTGCTGAGGATGTGTCTGAAAGCTACATTAAAAAAATTGCATGGAGGGTCATCAATAAAGAATATTGTGCAGATGGTACGAGCTGTCACCAATGCAGGCAAAAGACTGACGATAGCAAGACATACTGCCGTAGTGGACGATGCATTGGTATTCGGGGACAATTCTGTGGAGTTTGTCTCAAGAATCGATACGGCGAAGACGCTGCGCTGGCATTGAAAGACCCAAAATGGGCCTGTCCACCATGCAGAAACTTGTGCAACTGTTCCATTTGCAGAACCAGACAGGGTAAAAGGCCAACTGGCATTTTGGCGCCCGTTGCTCAAAACAAAGGATTTCGAAGCGTTGCTGATTTCTTGAAGCACTTGCAAACTGTTGATAATACAATTGAACCGGCTGATGAGAAGAAACCTAATAGAATGTGGGATTGCGATTTGTTGGGATTTGATGTCAACGGTGAACCAGTTTTAAACATAATTGAGGAATGATATTTTATTTTTAACGGCAATAATTAAGGTTCTTATCTCATTTCGATGATTCTCATGAGCGGTATTAAAAATTAAATCTTTTGAACTGGTATTTGCATGATTACTATTTACTCATTTATTAGATGAACTGCAACAAATTACTTGTAAATTTATGTTGAACCGAAAGGTCAAAGTCTGATCGTGCATTACCTCTGGCAAAAATAATTGCATATGTATCTCATTCTATTATAGACAACAATAAGAAACCAAATAAAAAATCGAATAAAAATTTGTTGGTAATGGTGATACAGTTTTGAGGAATCATATTTTAAACATATTGTTGAGTGTGCATTCTGTAAACGAATTTTCATATTTAAGATGAGTGTTGAGCTACCATGCTAAATTGTTTAAAGAATTACCGATGCACTATTTAATTATGAATTAGCTTTTAATAAAATGTATTTGTAATTATACTACTGATTTTATACTTTAATTGATTGAATTTATTTTGCCTAAGATTCAACAGGGCTCAAACTCAGCTTCATTCGAAGAAACGTTTATAATTGCTCTCAACAATTGTAATATTCTATTAGATTTAACAAATATAATTAAAGCCTTAGTTTTATTGATTTACTTCGTTATTAGCCAGATGTTTTTCTAAACTAACTCACAGGAATTGGAATTATAGCAGTCATTCCTAATTTCTTCTTTAGTATTCAATCGCTTATATTTCCCATACTTATCCCAAAGGAACCAAATATTATACATCGTTAAGATGATATTTAAATTCTCTTCAGGGCAGCGCTTCTAGTCAACAAGAATTTCTTTTCAAGATTCCATCACACATAAACATAACATACATTTTAAGAAAGGTTATTAAATTCTGTTTGAGGCAGTCCAAGACAACATTCAATATCTTATTACTTCTAAGAGAATTATTATACAAATACCTAATAAATATCAATGGAAACCTGACTATAATCTCTTTATGATAGATTTTATGAACATCCGTATATACCCAGAAATAGAACAAACATAAGAGCTAAACATAACGTTATATAAATTTTTTTCGTTGATTTTACCTTCAATTAATCATTATTTTTAACTTATTTATTTCACTGGAATTTAATTTACATTATTGGAAAGCTCATTAAATTC
>JARJDU010026527.1:0-15806 GCA_030264695.1 Lissagria laeviuscula | reverse complement strand
TTCCGGATTCAACAAATACTAACATCACATCGTGTCACATCACATCTATACGCTTAGATTTGTCCTTTTCTTTTGTCCTTGATCTGTTTTTCGATGGAGACGTGCAGCATCTGTCATTGCATTTTGCCAAAGAGGGTTTTTCCATTTCTATTCGAAATTGAATATCTGAAATATATAGGAGAGCTTGGAATAGCTGCTACTATTGGAAGGCTCACAAGATTCAGAGAATACACAACAATCATAACACAACTTTTCCATTATCGCCTACATATTCTCTCAATCATAGTACAAGTTTACGATTGATAAAAAAAATGTTGTTGCATTCTAGAATTTCTCAATAAGAAAGCGTGTTGGGCGATGGGCTTGCAACTTATCCCCGTAATATGCAAAAACTGCAATGAAAACCAACGAGACCCGGCCAGGCGGGGAGAAAATTGGTAGGCCTAGGCTCTACTGAGGGCCGAATATAAATATATATTAATAATTTTTATTTAAATATTACGTTAGCTAGAAAAAAGTTTGAAAGAGCTTAAGTGCTGTGAAGCATGAATCTCGATGGTCATTGAAACATGAAAAGTTCTAATTCAACGTTAGATGGCGTTGTTTTGCGCTTGCTTCTAGCACAATTTTTTGACAGCCCGGAGCAAAGCTGCCCTGAGATATTCATGAATGACGTAAATTGTCTACTACAAACTTAGCGGATTCATGCACACGCCCGACGCCTCTCCAGCCAGGACGGCCTTCAAATTACAAAAAGTGGCAGTAAAGACCCCTTTACGCGGAGTCTCAAACTGATTGAAAGCTTAGGACTTCTTTAAAAAAAGCTTTAAACTGGTTGACCAAATAAGGTATCTTTACGAGGGGCCTTAAAGTGATTGTGCTGAAGCTCCTGGAGCCCCGTTAGCTCTAAATCAGCCGCTGGACGGAGAGATGTCCATGTCTCTTCAATGTTATGTGGGTAGTTATTAACCATTCTAGACGAGTTTAAAATAACTGTCAAATTGTCTGAATTCTTTCAAATATGGATTCCTCTATTGCCGTAAGAATTTCTTTCAAAAACTGATTTTGCGCATTTTTGCGACTGGCGCCTGGGCCATGATAGTTTTCTTGAGCACCTCTCGCTACGTCCTGTTCAGCTATTTTTTAGAAACAAAGCCGTTTGAAGACAAACTTGTAGCAGGGGCGCTACTTCTAATATTTACCTTTTATCTTTTGAAAGGATTTTGGCGCCCAGTGACAGATTTATGCACAGGCACAAAAAGCGCGAGTCTGGGGCCACTTAATTCTAAAAGTGGTTGCAAAGACCTCTTGATGAAAGGCTTCAAACTGATTGTGAGCCTTGTTGTCTTTTACGAAAGACCTCAAACTCATTGTGTGCCTACTTTACACGGCTCTTGATGGGTCTAGTTTTATGAAACCGAGCAACACTTATTTACACATCAGTGCCGGACTAAACTCCAAAAAGACCCGGTGTATATAATGGAAAGAAACTTGCTCCCAACCAAAACAAATGCTTGTCGACATCGCGAAAGGTTCAATGCATATGCACTCTAGGCACTCACTTTAATCCGCCATTGTCAACGACTGTATTCCTATCAATTAGAAAATTACTTTAATTACTAGCTTAAGTACATATTGTAACGATAGACTGCAGCCAGGTTCGTGTTTCACCACCTGAAATATGAAATAAGAAAAAAAAATGATGAAGCAATCCTGTTTCTGAACTTTGACATTCTGATGTCCTCTGCCCCCTATTCATACATCATAATACCGGCTCTATTAAATATATAGCTATAGCCAGAGCCGTAGCTAGCTTAGCCTTGAGCAAAGCTTATATATTAGGTCCCCTGAGTAAATGCAGTCACTATCAAAACAGTAGAATACAATAATTTAGGCCCCTTTTTGATCTAAGCCCTGAAAAATGCTTTTGCTTTGATACGATTCTGCCTAGAGCTATTTCTTCTTTTAAATCAAGCAAAAACCTAATTAATTCTAATTAATAACCTCATGGAACATTAACGGCAACTATAATCAAATTACAACTGATTATAGATTAGAGTTTATGTACTAGGTAAGATTAAGCCTTGTAATCATTCCAAGCATATTTGACCTCTACCTCTTCACAATATCATTATGGATTTCTGCATTTTTGCGTTCTCCTTCAATGAAAATAAAACGATACGCTTCAGTTCTAGTCTCGCGTCGCCCATTTTGTTCTTCCTCGTACAGCTTATCCTAATCGCCTAACGCACAAACTTCGACATCGTTTCGTCGCGACAGCGACGCCGACGCCAATTGCGTACTAATTGAATATCCTACGGGTATATAAGGGGGCGACGGGAACGACGACACGGGCGGCGAACAGGTGGGTGTCGCGAACGCGCGCCAGCGAAAAATCGATGCACCACATTCACAACATAACACACATACACACATAAGTAAATATTAAATTATTCGACATGATAATACAAAATCATATTAAAAGTAGAAAAGTAGATAATGATTTTATTTCAAAGAATTAACGCAAAACAAGAAGAAGAAGAAGATGATGATGATGATGATGATAATCGTTAGCACGATGTAGGTTGGTTTACCTGTGTTCAGAGCATCTTTATGCTCATCTCACTCGACGACGACACTCGACACAAACTTCTTATAGGAACTCTTGGATCTTGAAATCTTTGGATTTTTTTCTTCTTGCTTCGAAGGAATTGATCGTCGCGGACGTCGCGGCGATGCTCGTGCAGCAGCTGTTTGACGCTGGCTGATCGCGGCGGCTGCGGCGGTGGCGGTGACGGTGGCGGCGCTGCGAGTGATTGCGTAGGTAGCGTCCGATAGCGGCGGGCGGCGATCGATAGTGGGCGGCGCGCGCGCTTCATTCACTGCCGACTGGAATTAGGTATAAACAAACCGATGAATTATTGAGGACACCGACGACGGCGGCGTCTCGGAATTGCTATAGCATTATTGGCGTTGGGGAGATGAGATTATTTCCCAAATGTTACACGATAGGAAACAATTGCTGCTGTTTGTTTCCGTCGTGTTGGTCGACAGCTTCCGTTACATGCTGATTAAGTTTCGAGTATTTCAAGTCACAAACAATCATTATTGTGATAAGAATATGTTTCATGTATTTAATTAATTCTAACAAGATACATTGCATTGATTAGGTATACTATAGACAGCCAAAACAACCAAAAATCCCTAGTTTTTAAGATTTTCCGTTCATTTTTCAACCGGGAATGCCATTTGTAATGCATTCACAATTGGCAATAATGTATTTAGTTAATGTATCTATGATTATGAGCAGATTTCACACAAATTCCCTAAATAGCTGAGCAGCTTCGTAGAAATCTCCCATGTGGACTTTGAGCGCATCTGCGCAGTCCATCAGCATGTCCATTGTCCAACAGGTCGCTCGCAAGCGAGCAACGTCGACATTCTCCAAACTGTTTCGTACTTTTCGTATGGCGTGTCCCATTTTTGGATTTTGTGCAGTCGCCATCTTGCTGGCGATGTCTAGCAGTTCTAAAATGGACGACGTCTCATCGGTCGGCGCCATTTGCACATATTGCCAGTTCATGGCCAAAAAGGCAACGCAAATGTATACAATGTTAATTGATGACATCTACAATTATTAATATTCGAAATATGTAATATATTTTTAGTGGTTTTTGAACTTACAACTGTTGCCTGAACGGGAAAAATTTGCGATGCGTTTGTCACTAATATGTTATTAAGAAATGGGCTTAGTAAACCCAGAAATTTATCAATTTTGTTAGTAGTAAAATATCTTGTTTGGTTTGAATTTACGTAGATGGAACGTAGATGAAATTATTGAGATTTATTGCAAATAAAAGATGAATGTAATAAATCATCGGTATGCACGTAATTTGTACAAAATCTTATCAGTACAGGAATCATAACGCAAGTAATAGAAGATTTTATGATAGTATTTAATAAAAACAGAGCATTTTATTTAAATTTTCTTTGGAACAAGCAGTGTTTAATCCACAAGTATGACATAAAACCGCAATATCCACTTGGTATAAATTTGCAAGCATTCTTAATGACCTTTATGTATGTAATATCTATTTACAATTAAAAGTGAAAGAAAATAATCAATAACTAAGAACCTAAATAACTATACATTGTTACTAAATTATAATATTCAATATTAACAATTAGAAAATTTTATAATATGCAACCAAACATACACAATATAAATAAAAATGTGTAACATAACCAAAGAAATCTATCAAAGTGCTAACATGTTTAATTTGTTTTGAAATCAAAAGTTTTTTTTTGTATGATAACGATAATTCCAACAATGCTCAAAAATGGCAAAGCATTACATACGCTTTATAGATTATTACAACAGACTCATTTAAGTCAAAAACCATTTCTACAAGTTTTTCCAGCAAGTGCAACATTCATCAGAAGCAAACGAACTCCTTCTGGATCAAATTCCTCTATATTCACACCAGTGCCTATACAACCAATCTCCGATAATAACAATGTAGGTGCTGAACTTACTGGCACTATAAACAAAGCAGACCTTCTTAAAGTATTGAACAAATTCTATCAGAAGCGAGAAGTGAAACAACTTTTATTAGATAATGGACTAGACAGTATTTATAATAACATTAAATACAATTTGCTTCTATCATAATAAAAATTGAATAATTTTAGATTTTCTACAACATCAGGCATATATCAGCTTTCGGCGGTATTGTCTTGAAGCACAAACTTTACCAGTCGATCTGCATATTGTCATAAGTGATATATTACAAGGAGCAACACATGCCACAGACATACTTCCTTATTTCCTTCGACATGCAAAGCAAATGTTTCCACATTTGGATTGCATGGACGATTTAAAGAAAATATCGGATTTACGAACGCCGGCGAATTGGTATCCTGAAGCTAGGGCAAGAACCAGAAAGATTATTTTTCATGCAGGACCTACAAACAGTGGGAAGACATATCATGCATTAGAAAGGTTTATGATCGCAAAGTCGGGTGTTTATTGTGGTCCTTTGAAGTTATTAGCTAGTGAGGTGTTTAATAAATCGAATAAAAATGTAAGTAGATCATTGAATTGTTAGCAATCATTAATAATATTACATTTTAGATCATGTTTTAGGGCACGCCATGTGATTTAGTAACGGGCGAAGAGCGAAATTTTGCCGATCCCGCTGGAAATTCGTCTGCGCATGTGTCCTGTACCGTGGAAATGACATCCGTGAATACAGCATGTAAATGAAACTCATTACCAATCAAATATCTTCAACTTAAATCATTTTTTCTAGACGAAGTAGCTGTAATCGATGAAATTCAAATGATCAAAGATCTAGGTAGAGGATGGGCATGGACACGTGCGCTCCTCGGTCTTGTCGCCGACGAGATCCACTTGTGTGGAGAAGAAGGTGCCATTGACTTAGTCCGCCAAATCTGTCTCACAACTGGTGAAGATGTTGAAGTGCGCAAATACAAACGTCTCACTCAATTGCACATCGAAGACGCTCCCTTAGGTACTTTGGATAACGTCCAACCGGGTGACTGCATTGTCTGTTTCAGTAAGAACGACATATACTCGGTATCCCGAGGGATTGAAGCCACTGGTCGTGAGGTAGCAGTTATTTACGGTGGTCTTCCTCCAAATACAAAACTTGCACAAGCTGCCAAATTCAACGATGTGGAAAACAGTTGTAAGATTCTTGTTGCAACTGATGCGATTGGTATGGGCTTAAACCTAAGCATACGTCGTATAATATTCTTCTCATTGATTAAGCCTACGATGAATGAGAAAGGGGAGAAGGAAATGGACACGATTTCAGTCTCCCAAGCTTTGCAGATTGCTGGCAGAGCTGGAAGATTTGGCACGCAATGGGAACATGGCAGTGTGACGACTTTCAAGCCAGACGATTTGAATACTTTGAAGACGTTGCTTGCATCACCTACTGAGCCTATCACACAGGCTGGGTTGCATCCCACTGCTGAACAGATTGAATTGTATGCTTATCATTTACCTAATGCTACTCTTAGTAATCTTATGGTAAGTAAATCGAAATATGAACGTTCCTCGTAGCGAGAGGTAGGCAAGGGGGCGCCACTCGCGGAGGAGCGTCAAATTGTACTCAAGCCGGGGTCGCCAATCGATCTTGAAGGGCCTCCGGGCAAATTTTTAATTTACCCGCCCTTTCTAGGCATTAGAAAAAGACATTTTTGGGTTTTGGGAGGGTCTCCCATAAAATTTTTGCGTCGGGGTCGCAAATTTATAGTTAACGCGATATTTTCAAATAAAATTCTTACGGAAAGTGGCCCCCCAAAAAAGTATCGCATCCCTGGCGCCAATTATTTTTGCCTCGGACTGCCAAATTTGTATCCGAACATGAATTTCATGTATTATTATGATTTTAGGATATTTTCGTCAATTTGTCTACTGTTGATGACTCCCTGTATTTCATGTGTAATATAGAAGATTTCAAATTCCTCGCTGAAATGATCCAACATGTTCCATTACCTTTACGTGCACGATATGTCTTTTGTTGTGCACCAATCAACAAAAAGATGCCATTTGTCTGTTCAATGTTCTTAAAGGTAAAGCTTTATTTATCTAGTTAATCAAACATTGAATTAATAAAATCATAATTTTGCAGTATACAAGGCAATACAGTAAGAATGAAAAGATTACTTTCGATTGGCTATGTAGGAATATTGGCTGGCCAGTACAAACACCCAAGACAATTATTGATCTAGTACATCTAGAAGCTGTTTTTGATGTTTTGGACTTGTACCTATGGCTCAGTTACAGATTCATGGACCTATTTGGTGAAGCTGGTCTTGTACGCGATATGCAGAAAGAACTCGATGCGGTTATACAACAAGGTGTTGTACAGATCACTAGGTTGTTAAGAAATTCTGAAACTGGGACATCAAGTGGGGATGCAGCTGCTCCAGACGAAGATGCTTATGCTCTCAGTCAACGAAAACAAAACTACTTTAGAGGTTTGTTCTAACTTTAGAAGATTTAGATAAAGTAAATTCTAATAGGAGACTCATTTTTTATTTGGTAATTTTTAGAGTCTAAACCTTCGCAATTTGGCGGAGGTCGATTGACTGAACGCTTATTGGCTCAGGGACTTCTCACTCCTAACATGCTCCAAGAGCTGAAGAAAGAATGGAACGAAAACAATGATGGCGGTAGGACGCCTATAGAGGATCCCAAGAAACCACGACGGAAACGGAAAATAAGATAGTCTTAACATATTATAAAGAATATACATGAAGATTTTTATGATTTATATTCTTAGAATTATTTATCATCTTTTGGGTTATTTGATGCGAAGGGAACTCATTCCTAGAATTTTTTTCAGCTACACTTTCGGCTACATTAACATACTAAGACTCAATCTTATTAATATCAAAGTTTTCTTCTTCTGTAGTGCCTTTATTTGAAAATGGCAATTTGAGCGAAAATCAAGCTTCTAAACTAATAACCATACAGAAATGGTTTATGTACTAAAATGTGCGTCTTGAGTCGCTCTTTGCAGCGATATTAGAGCTGTTTTTAGGTCTATAGTATTTCTCCTCTAAAATGTCAAAAACTCCTCTTTTTGGCATCTTTACTGTTTTTGGCCTATAACTCTACACATCCTCGACCAAAGTACAAAGAATTATATACCAAAAGAATCGTCTTTCTAACCTCTATTCAAAGATAAACGATTGATCGACATTATGAGCACTTGTAGAAATCATCTGCACATGTGCGATATGATTGCGCGAAAATTTCAATTTGAGCTAAAATAAAACTTTTAAACTAAAAATCATAGAGAAATGGTACCAAAATCTGCGTCTTGAGTCACTCTTTCCAACGACATTAAAGCCGTTTTTCGGTTTTTTTATATTTCGACCCGAAAATGATTAATGGCCTATAACTGTACGCATTTCCTGCCAACGTATAATATGCCAAAAATTTGAGCGAAAATCAAACAACAATAATAGCATCATAGAATGTTCAAAAAATATTTTTTATGATTTTCATACACCCTTAGAATTATTAATCATCTTTAGGGTTTAATTGATGCGAAGAGAGTTCATTCGTTGAATCTTCTTCACCAACACTTTCGCCCACATTTACATACTCAGACTCCATCTCGTCAATGTCAAAGTCTTCTTCTTCTTCCTCAACACCCTCGTATGAAAATTCCGTGATGGATTCAGTCATGTCGTCCCAAAATGGCGTCCGGTCATCCTTCCATTTTAAAAGTCTACTCAAATTCCGTCTTCTCTTGAGTAAATCCTTATCACCACATCGTAGAATCAGCTTGACATAGGTACCGAAAGTCTCTTGCCCCTTAGACACAGCTTCGAGATTCTTGACAAACTCTCGATGAGGCACATCGTTGATTTCATGGAAAATATCCAGAGCTTTACTTAGATAAGGCGATGCCAATTCAGGTGTTCCTTGATTGAGGAAATACTGACCCATGGAAAGATACGCCATCCCGATATATTTCGGCAAGCGCTCCTTCTCCGCAAACGCTAACATTTTCTGCAATTGTTCTTGAGTCTGAGCCAACTTCCCCAAATCTTGATACGCTTGCGCTAGGAACATCATCGCCTCGCAACTCTCTTCCAATTGCTTGTTAGTCTTATAAAGCAAGAACGCTTTCATAAACGATCCAATCGCTTTATTTGCTTGTTTGCTCTCCATTTCACACTGACCTTGTAAAAAGAAGATGTCCGCTCGCGGAAGGCAAGCGTCAACTCCTCGCTGGCGAGCTTCCAAGCAGATTTCCAAAGCTGCATGCGGATTATACTTAAGCATCTTGCGCGCTTGACTTATCAGCGTGTGATATAACACTGCACATACCTCAACAAACAGATACTTCTCACTTTTCCCAGTGATATTTGAAGGAGACCATTCTTTATCCGCACTGGCCACTCTCGCAATATTTAGATACCTCATGCCAAGATGGATTATCTTCGTTTGTTCAATGAGATACTTTCCATAGAGGTAATAAGTCAATGTTTGACGGAATTTGTTATCTTCATTGTAATGTTCACTGATTCGCAGAGCTTGCGCGAAGAACTGTTCAGCAAGCCACCACCAATCAACGACGTCAAAGCCGTAGGTGTGTGCGATACTCAATAATTCATCGATTTCGGTTGCAATGTCGCCTTCGAAATGAGCACTTTCTGCACTTTTGAGTCCATCGTAAAGATGATCAAGGATGTCGTTGCATTCGATGAGCACAGCGCGCGCGAGAATAATTACATCGTAGGAGTGCTCATTACGGTAATCCTCTTGATATTGAAAGAGTTGAGCAAGGAAGTCGGCGGAGTTAACATATCCGCCTTCTTCAAGCTCAGCGAGTAGTGCTTTATGGTAAGGAACGCGGAACCGACGGATTTCATCTTTTGTCAATTTGGGTAAATGATCTCTCAACTTTTGCACTTCTTTCTGAGATTTGTTCGTCGCTATGTGCGATTGGGCGATTGACTGAATTGTGTTTAAAACTGATTTTCTTACATTCATTTGGGGAGTGGACATAGTGGTTTTTAAGACATCTAATGTTATTGATTTTGTTGCGAATCGCGTTATTCGATTTGTCGCGTCGATTATAACGGATTGCTTAAAACCCGGTGATTTTTCGATATTGCTTTCAGCCATTTTGCTTGTATAAGGTTTGGTATATATAGTTTTGAAGTTTTATTAAAATCTGACAGTGTTTTGATGATTGAAATTGTTTTAGTTATGATGATGATAGTAATGTTTGAGTTTTTGATTTATGTTTTCTTTACTTTAATGAAGTCAGACTTCTCACAATATCGAAATGCCTCACTAAGCGATGTAATTCGGTAAGTGCTGGAATTGCAAGATGTCCTCAATTGCACTAGCACTAGAATACTGAAATGAACATGTAGACCTAATAAGTCCGGACAGGTTGACAAAATGGGCAATAACTAAAAGACCAATAGGAGACCATCCAAATGATGGAGGGAGAGCTTACAAGATGCATAGAAGCCGCTACTAAAAGGATACGTCCTTCAAATAGAAGAAGGAGGAGAAAGAGGAGGATTTAACAATTGTTTCATATAATTAAGTATTTTGCAGGTAGATTTCTCGTCATAACTCATTCAATCGGTAATAGCAACGGGCGATGGGTACAAAGAGCAGGGATTTAATCAACGCAAGCTTGTGACTCGCGCTTACTGGGAATTCCTCGTTCATGGGGAACAATTGCAAGCCCCAATCCCTAGCACGAAGGAGTTTCAGCGGATTACCCGGACCGCACTGCCAGGAAAGACGCTGATCCCTTCAGTGTAGCGCGCGTGCGTTATCGGAATAAACCAGACAAATCGCTTCACAAACTAAGAACGGCCATGCACCACCACCCACCGAATCAAGAAAGAGCTCTCAATCTGTCAATCCATCCGGTGTCCGGGTCTGGTGAGGTTTCCCGTGTTGAATCAAATTAAGCCGCAGGCTTCTCTTCTTGTGGTGCACTTAGGTCAATTCCTTTAAGTTTCATCTTTGCAACCATACTTCCCCCAAGGGGGCGACAAATCGATAACTTTTTAACTTTTATAGATTGACAATGCACAATGCTAGATACAAAATATCATTAGTGTATCAAAGTGCCGATGAGCTAAAAAAAAGATCACCAAATAAATTTTCTGTTTTGGGCGATTAAAACTTTTATTTGTTTCCGGGATCAAGGGTTGCCTGCCCCTGGTCTAAAGTAGAGCCTAGACGGATGTCTCAAGAACATCGTTTTCGTTGGTAAATCTTCCTTTTAAATGACGCTTTTGAGGACGTAAACCTAGCGATTCAAATTTGTTATGTGGGAGTATCTATAATTTAAATGCACATACAGTGGAATAAGAAAGAAAAATAATGCTCTTTTGTTGTCTGTGTCCTAGAGAGTTGCAAAAAAATCTGGCGATTGAAGGGCACACAAATAGGCCGTGACTATGTTCTAGACAAGTCTATTTCTAGTGTCATATTGGAAATTTTATGTGATTATTATTTGAAGTGATAAACATTTAGATAACTATTTATTTTTGATATCTCATCAGTTATCTGCAAAGTAGTTTATAACGGCAATAACATATTCTGCATAATTGTATTCAAAACAAATGCCATTTGAAAATAAGTCGATCTAAAGTTATATGCCATAACTTTGGAAATAGATAATTCGCAATTTAGTAACAATTCACATTCGTAATTAACTTTAAACACGAACATTACCCAACTTCAATTGCACAAACAAACATAAACCAGAAAAAAACAACAAACATATACTCAGTGCAATCAACAAATATGTACACAACACATGTTTACTTAACATAAAACCAAGTTCAGTAACTCAACTCTTTTTATAATCATAAATCTTCTTCCTTATTTCATAAATCATTTGATATTATTGTAAAAAATCTTCCTCACCTATTGCCAAACAAATATTTGTAAAATGATAACTCACATGATCACCAACAAACATACTCATAAAATGGCAATAGTTTTGTAATTATTAACCATAATATATGTACGAGTATGAACTGATAAGTAAAGTATAACCAATGTTTAGAATAATTATGTTAATTTCACATAATAACCAACGTTCATAGATAAAAACAGAGAATTTGCACCTTAATATCTAAATATCATAAAAACAGTGATAATTACGGTCATTGTCGTCACGAAAATTCGACGTCGATCTAGTTTTCAGTTACTATCATCATATATAAAGGTCAAGCTCAATCAAGATTACAGATTGCGTACATGTGTATCTCTGCGTTGAATAATTAGCGGCCCAAGCGCTGAGAGCAACTGTTACAACGCGCTAAATAAACAGCGGTTTAGAATGTCGCGGGGCATAAATGAGGCAGATTCATTTAATCAACTCAGTAGTGCGCGGTCGTGCGTTGTTCACAAACCTGTTTCCTGGAGAATTGTTACAGTTAGAACTAGACGCTAGCCAACATGATTCCCCTTGAGGTGTCTACCTTAGTGTTTTATGTTAATGGCAGGAAGGTAAACAAACACCAAACAAATAAAATGTGACAACATTGTAGGAATGTGTTCCGTTTCTTTAATTATTGCGTTTTTAGGTTGTTGACGACCGAGTCGATCCGGAATGGACGTTATTGCAATATTTGAGAAACAAACGTAAGTGTAATTATGTAAATTGATAACTTGTTGATTAATTGGTTATGGTGCAATTTGTAGTTGTTATCAATAATGCGCAATATCAACATAAACATAAATAAATGTTGTGTTTTAATTGAACTATTCTAGAATTTTTATAATTTAATTGTAGTGCGACTATGTGGCACCAAATTGGGCTGTGGCGAAGGTGGTTGCGGTGCTTGCACCGTGATGGTGTCCAAATTCGATCGAACTCTTCAGAAAATCAGGTAATTATGAATCTATTTTCATTTACTGTCTAACCCAATCTTTGCTTTAGCCATCTTCCAGTGAACGCTTGCCTAGCGCCAATTTGCTCAGTCCATGGAATGGCAGTAACCACAATTGAGGGCATAGGATCAACAAAAACTAAACTTCATCCTGTACAAGAACGTTTAGCGAAAGCTCACGGGTCACAATGTGGGTTTTGCACTCCTGGCATTATTATGTCCATGTATACCCTCCTCCGCACCATGGAGAAGCCTAAAATGGAGGACATGGAAGTAGCTTTCCAAGGTAATCTCTGTCGGTGTACTGGGTATCGACCTATTATCGAAGGTTACAAAACGTTCACTGAAGACTACGAACTGATGCAAGCAGCCAATGGCATCGCCAATGGCAATGGCTGCGCTAAGGGGAAAGACTGTTGTAAATTTAAACTAAATCAGAACCCAAATAAGGACGAAGTTTTGTTCAAACCGAATGAGTTCACTCCTTTGGACAGCTCACAGGAACCTATCTTCCCCCCAGAATTGCAATTATCTGATGCATATGATACTCAGAGTCTTTATTTCAAAGGCAAAAACGTGAAATGGTACCGACCTACGTTCCTCAAAGACTTGCTTGAGCTGAAAGCCAAACATCCTCAAGCTAAGATAATTGTTGGCAATACGGAAGTCGGGGTTGAAGTGAAATTTAAGCATTTTATCTATCCAGTGTTAATACAGCCGCTGCTAATTCCGGAAATGTGCGGTGCAAAAAATGTGGGTGTTGGTATTAACATTGGGGCATCAATGACCCTTTGGGAAATGGAACGGGTGCTTCAATCCGAGATCGCGAAACATCCCAAATGGAAGACTCGCATATTCCAGGCGATTGTGGATATGCTCCATTGGTTTGCTGGTAAGCAAATTCGAAGTGTCGCTGCGATTGGTGGCAATATAATGACGGGGAGTCCGATTTCTGATTTGAATCCGATTCTGATGGCGGCGATGGTCGATCTGGAATTGCAAAGTAAAAATGGCACTAGGCATGTCATCATGAACGAGCATTTCTTTACCGGATACCGTTGCAATGTTGTACACCATGATGAGGTTCTTATTTCTGTGACTATACCCTACACCTCAGAACATCAATACTTCTATGCTCATAAACAAGCTAAACGCCGCGATGACGACATTGCCATTGTTAATGCAGCTTTCAATATCACCATTGACCCACCCACCGGTATCATAAAGCATATAGACTGTGCTTTTGGAGGAATGGCACCAACAACTGTCCTTGCTCTAAAGACTCGTCAAGGCATGGCAGGACTCAAATGGAATGACCCCAACACATTAGAAACTGCCTACCAGTTACTCATAGAAGATCTACCCTTAGATCCCTCTGCACCAGGTGGCATGATCCAATTCCGACGATCGTTACCTCTCAGTTTCTTCTTCAGAACATTCTTGAACATCAACAAAGACTTACAATACCTCATCCCAGGAATTAGAATTGATCCTAAGGACTTAAGCGCTTTGGAACAGTTTCATTATCAGATTCCCAAAAGCAGTCAATATTTTGAGATAGCCCCAGAAAGCCAAGAGAAGCATGACATGGTAGGTCGTCCTGTGATCCACTTGTCTGCATTTAAACAAGCCACTGGCGAAGCAGTCTACTGCGATGATATTCCTTTCTATGAGAATGAGTTATATATGGCTTTTGTGTATAGTACTAAGTCACATGCTAAGCTTTTGTCTATGGATCCTACCGAAGCCTTAGAAATTGAAGGTGTGACAGGTTTCTTATCTGCGAAGGACTTGCCGAAAGGATGTAATGACATAGGACCAGCTATTCATGACGAGGAAGTCTTCATTTCTAAAACTGTATTTGCTCAGGGACAAGTTCTAGGTGCCATTGTGGCATGTGACCAGACCACAGCTCAACGTGCCGCGAGAAAGGTCAAGGTGGAATATGAAGAGTTACAACCTGTGATTGTAACAATTGAAGACGCCATTAAGCATCAATCCTTCTTTTCGAAAACACCTAAAGAAATAATCAAAGGAGACATAGACCTGGTCCTCAAAACCTCTCCCCATGTCCTTGAAGGGGAGTGTCGCACCGGTTATCAGGAACATTTTTATCTTGAAACTCAGTGTACACTAGTTGTCCCTAAGAGGGAGGACGACGAGTATGAAGTGTTTACTTCTTCGCAACATCCAAGCGAGATCACAAAGCTGGTGGCCCATGTTCTGGATGTTCCTCAGAATAGGATTTATACTCGTGTTAAACGAATGGGTGGAGGATTCGGTGGAAAGGAGTCTCGCGGAGCTTACGTTGCTACAGCGGCAGCATTTGCTGCATCTAAGTATCAAAGACCTGTGAGGATCATGTTGGACCGCGATGAGGATATGGCCACGAGTGGTGGAAGACATCCATTTTTGATGAAATACAAAGTTGGGTTTGATACTCAGGGAAAGATTTTGGGCTGTGATATCAAAATCTACAACAACGCTGGCTACTCACATGACCTATCTTATTCAGTCCTCGAAAGGGCCATGTTCCACTTTGAAAATTCTTATAAGATTCCTGTGGTCAGAGTGCAAGGATTTGTGTGCAAAACTAATTTGCCTACGAATACTGCGTTTAGAGGATTTGGAGGACCACAAGGGATGTTTGCGGCGGAAACAATGATTCGGGAAATTGCGGAATATCTTAACAAGGATGTTGTTGACTTAAGTAGGGTTAACTTATATCAAGAAAATGACCTTACGCATTATAACCAGAAGTTAGAGTTTTGTACATTGGGACGTTGCTGGGATGAAGTCTTACAGTCTTCTGAATATTCCAGAAGAAAACTCGAAATCGAACAATTCAATAAGTAAGTTTACTTAATGTTTTTATTTATATTCTGACTTTCTCCAAATATTTTTAGGGAAAACCGCTGGAAGAAACGTGGTATTAGCGTGGTACCCACCAAATTTGGCATTGCTTTTACTTTAAAGTTGATGAATCAAGCTGGTGCTTTGATACTCATTTATCAGGACGGTTCCGTCCTTCTTAGTCATGGTGGAACTGAAATGGGACAAGGTCTACATACTAAGATGATTCAAGTAGCTAGTAAAACCCTGGGAATTCCTATGTCATACATTCACATCACGGACACTTCCACTGACAAAGTACCCAACACCTCACCCACAGCTGCTAGTGCTGGATCAGACTTAAACGGGATGGCTGTTATGGTATTACCCATTTATCCATCAACAAACTTCATTTTTTTTATCTCACTTATAATTTTAGAATGCTTGCCTTACGATCAACGAACGTCTCAAACCAATTAAAGAAAAGAATCCAACTGGTACTTGGGTCGAATGGATCCAAGCAGCTTACGTTGCACAAATCAGTCTTT